>PVKN010009820.1:0-23322 GCA_004027915.1 Capromys pilorides
TATTGAAGATTAAATCCAGGGCAAGTACTCTACCACTGAGATATACTCCCAACTGCTAAAAAATTTTAAAAATACACAATCTACTTTTTTTGCCTTTCCTAAATAATGAAGAAACAGCCACATTTTTATAAAAAAACTAAGATTCCATCTTTACTTCAGATAACAATTCATGACTTCAGTTTTAAAATTATTAAGCCATCTAAGTTGAAACAGACACACTGATTAAATCAATGGAATCTAAGAATTGTTACTAAGTAGAATAAATATATAAACTAGAAATAGCAGTTAAAAAAGCTAATCAAAAAAGTGAAAAATAAACTTTTAACACCATTAGATGAAAAAGAAAACCAAAAGACATAAAAGTAATTTTACATGCCCACTAATTAAGGGCCTAAACTTTATAAATTTAATGTGATTAAAGGTAAATGTAGTTTTAAAATAAAACTGAAATTGAACTTTTAAAAAAAAGTGTGTATGTTTACCAATAGTCTACCACATGGAGTTTACAAAGATCAGAACCCTCCCCAAAATAATGTGACTAAAATGTAAGTTTCCAGCCTTCTCCAAATACATAATGAAAATTCCAACTTTTAGTTTTTAGCCAGCTCACTTAGTAAGTCTAGGAAGCTTGGAAACAGCTGATTAATCAATTTATTTTTTACTATTTTCATTTTCATGCGGTGGTGGAGCCACACATCCTACTACCAACCCGTACCCCTGACCAATATTTATCAACTTTTAAACAGGATAGAGCTTTATCACCTTAATTAACTAGCATTAGAAGCAAATGATACATCACTTGTATTAAAACAGGGCTGTAATTCATGTGCCGCTGCCAGGCAATTTTATTAAATGGTTCCCGCTAGTTTGAACCACCAGCGGTATATGCACAGCTGCTTCACTTTTCAGAGGGCCTTCTCTTTTTCATTACAATAAGAAAGGAACTGGGTTGGGGAGATAGCTCAGCAGAACAAGAGCTTGCCTGGGAAGTGTGAAGGTCCCGAGTTCAAACCTCCCTGGTACCAAAAAGAAAAGAAAAGAAAAGCAGGCAGGCACTGATTTAGCAGACCAGATGTCATCATATTATAGTCCCTTAAGGAAAACACTGAAATGGTATAAAAAAAATTGTAACACAGCTACTTTGTGGCACAGGAGTTGCACTACACATGACATATATCAATGAGTTACTTGGCAAGATCTCCATTTTAAAATTTAGAGAATTAAGATAGTTCAGCAGACAAGCACCTGCTTAGGCAGAGCACAGCAGCCGGAGTTTGATCTCAGGCCGACTGTGCCAGTCTGGCCCCAGGGGCATGGTGATTGAGACTGGGCATGTTGGCAGACACCTGTAATCCCAGCACTTGGGAAGCTGAAAACAAGTGACTCACTACAAATCCAATCTACATAGTGAGACCCCATAGACCTGGTACTAAATATATAATTTTTTTTAAAATTTACCACTATTGGTAAGTTATTTATGAATATAAACTTAATGAAATAATTTTGATTATTGCAATAATTTTAATTGGTACAAGTACTATTAATATTCATATGTGAGCAGTAATTATTCAAATTTGAAACTAACCAATTCAGTCCATTTATAGAATTTTTATTAATTTACTGTTAAAAGTACTGATAAAAAAGTGATCAGATCCATTTTTGGATCATCAGTGTTATGAGCCACCTATGGGGACAGTCATGCATGTACCACTAGTAGTTCAACTGATAGAAACATGTTAAGAAAACTGTAGAGCAAAGAACAGTTCTCCTTCAATGCAGAGCTAAGGAAGAGGGAAAGGAAAACTAGTAAGGATTCTAGAAAGTAGATGGCTTACTAAGTGGTCAGAAAAACACTAATGCAGAAGAAGAAATACAGAGGCATATACGTCAAGGCAGGATAGTTTAAATCATCATTGATTTGCCACATCTGGCACATGAGAGACTCAATCTCAGAGTCGTGGGTTCATGCCCCATGTTGGGCACCAATTACAGGAGGCCCTCCTAGGTCCTCGTTTTGATTTGAGAAATATTTGTAATCCCAATGTTACGTTATTGGGACCTCACCAAGGTAATTCCAATCTACCACTTCCCATGCAACCCACGGTGACAACAAAGACACTAAAACATATTTATAATTATTGGGGAGCCAAGGGGCTCTAAGTCCAGCCACAAAGATGATTCTCTGGAACAAAGAGAGCAACCCAAGACCTCACCCAGCTTTATTCAGTTAAGGAGTGGCTTGAGGAGGAATGACTGAAAATTGTGGAAGGTAGGTGAACATTGTGAGCTGAGCTAGGTGGGGGTCCTACATTTACCTCTGCCATATGCACAGGATATGCAGAGAGGGTAATGTGCATGATGCTATTGAGATAGTATCTAATGTTTTGGATAGTCTGGTGCTTCAACTTTGATGTAATCTTTCAAGCCCCAGGAAGTCATAGCCTCTGTCTCCAGGCTCCTTCCCAGCTGGCAGCACAGATCATTAGCTCTCCGTCCTGTCTCCACCCAGCTCACATTAAAGAGCAGCAGGTGTAGATTATCAGGAAAACACATGCCACCTTCAAAGACTATCACCAACACCTCAGCTAGACCAATATACACTGCTTAAGGCCAATTGAAAGAATAAACGAAAATCCTAGCCAGCTCTGTACATATCAATATAAGGAAATAGGGTCAGTCTCAGTCAAAATAGAGACAGTTGCTCTTACTTCAAGGAGAGCTGGTCAGGTGGTCCTCCACAATATATAAATAAGAGTGAAAAGAAAAAAATACAAACATTCGCATCATAAGACAAAGGTTTCAGACTGCAGAGGTATTGCCAAGTCATTTCCTAGGCACCTTCCTTACTAATTAGCTTCACATCATTCTTCACTATCTTGACATACAAATGGAAGGCAAATGTGGCAAGTATACTGGGGTGCTACTACTGCACCTTAATTTTATAACCACTGAATCTTTAATTTTGACAAAATAACAGTACTGACTTTAAACTCATATATCTACTTTTTTTTGTCATCTAAAACCAACTACAATACCTGAATAATGAACATGTGTTATCCACACTGACACTGAAGACTCCATCTTCTCTAACACTTTTTTTGTGTACTGTGCCCCCAAATACTTTATTCATCATCTGTTCAAAGAGAAAACAAATATTAATATAATATAAACCAAAAAAAATCTTCACTTTGCTGTAATGGTTTTATCATATTTTCTGTTTTCAGGGTGTTTGTTAGTACCCAAAAATAAAAAGTTTGAGAAAAACTATGTATTATTATATAGAATTACATGGTTATTAACAAGCACGATTAAAAACCAAATTGAACTAGAAATTTGTACTTTAGTTTATCTATCTCGAATACAAATATAATACTTAAATCAAGACTTTTGATTTTAGAAAAAAGCCAGAGCAGACAAAAACCACAGCACCAAGACAGGAATTCAGATTAATATAAATTCCTCCAACCTATTTAATCTCTGGCCCCACAGGAGACTAAAAGCCTGCAAAATAAAGATGTGGTGATAGGTTAAGCAAGAAAATCTGGTCTTTCAATTAAGCACATCTGTTCAAATCCCATATATCTATATTCTTATTTTAAACAGTCTCTTCATTCTGACCCTGCCAGTATTGTTCTTTTTCTATTTATTGTTTGTATATACCCCAAAGCCCACCCACAGCAGATAATTACACAGATGGGTTTTGAACACTAAATGTGATATAATCATTACGACTCAGCTTGCATGTCTGCTCCACAACAGAATTCAGGTCTGTCATAACAATGCAGCACCATACAAGGTGACCCACCCCCAACAGAAAAGCTGGCAGTGAGCTAAATAACTGTCATTCTTTTAAATCAAAGTAGCATATGCTGGTCATGATGGTGCATGCCTGTAATAGCATCACTCAGGAAGCATGCCACAAATTTCACACCAGCCTGGGCTACACAGTGAGTTCAAGAACTACATAACCAAGACCTGTCTCAAAAATGAAATAAATATATATATCCATAGTAGCACATTCTTCAAAACTACTACCAAATGCTGTCATCTTTGCATTTTCTTTTTTTCTTACCACTCGTACCAAACCTTTCCTCTATAGGAATTTAAAATTTAGAATATCAATGACTGATGGAAAATAAATGTTTCATGCTATGTCTAAGGCATTTGACACTCAGAAAGATAGTGATGTTAAGCTCAAGTGTCTATGTTATAGGGAATAATATCCTTAAGCTTCTCTTCCAGAGGTTTAACAACTTAGGTTGGCAGATCAAAAAATTAGAAAAAAAGAAGGGCTACAAGGATAACCAATATTTTGGCCCTAGCCCTTCAAGGCCAGTGAAGACTCAGGACATAAGAGAACCTGTACTGTAACAGCCTATAACTCAGTGGTGTCCCAAATTTTCTGTACAAGGTAATTATGGGGCTACAGAGAAAAGTGATCAATGATATATAGTGTGCCTAAGGAGAGCCAACTAGAGAGAAAACATTCTCTCAGGCTTTCACAGAGAGCAAACTGATCAATCAATGGCTGTGACTCATCCAGATGGCTGACACCAAATGATGACACCAACTAAAGTGACTGTTAGTCCTTACTTAAACTCCTTAATGGCTCTCTAGCAACAACAGTAGGGACTGCTAAGGGCAAAAGAGTAAATATTTAGCCTTTCAAGCTCTTGCTGCATCTGTTACAAGTATTTAGCTTTTGCCATTATTGCCTTTATTCTTAAAGGAGTAGACATAAATACATCTCTCAATAAAACTTTTTTCATGAACACTGAACTCCAATTTTTGTTTCATTTTCACTAATCACAAAATACATCTTGAAGGTGTGCAAAAATCAGGTAAAGGAGTCACATCTTGTATAAAGACCACAGTTTTTGACCTCTGGTCTACAAGATAAAGTCCAAGCCCCTTACATCAAAACTTTTCATTACATAGCCCTCATCTAATTTTTGCTTCACCCTTCATTTTCTCCCACATTCTCTAATCCAGGCATTCAAACTAGTATGATTATAAAAATAGACTACATTTTATCACACACTCTCTCCCAATTCTTCAGGTATCTTCATAGTCCCCAGGGCTTAGCAAAATGTATAAATCCAGTGCAATCATTCACATTTGCTAAATGAAAACTAAATGCTTTCTTCTTTATCCTTAAAGAACCTCATGTATTACTCCCTCAGATAATTCCAGTTCATAACTGCAACACAGCTGACAGATCAATGCATCCAACTGTTCAAATTTTATACAATTTAGGAGTCTTCAATGCCTTTAAAAAGTTTCTAAAAAGTCAATTTTATAGATGTACCTGCATGCCATAGCAAATTCCAAGGATAGGCTTGCCAGTAGTGAATATTGCTGGATCAAACCAGGGAGCATCTTCTGCATACACAGAATTAGGTCCTCCAGAGATGATAATAGCACTATGGATTTAAGCAGGAAATTCAGTGAAGAAAAAAAATCTCTAACTGCTACTTCAGCAATTGAGGAGAAGGGTTTAATAAGGAAGGAACCTGGATCCTTATGCATGCTGGTCAAGTGCTCTATTACTGAGCTATAATCCCACCTTCTAACAATGATTTAATATTCTCAGTAATTTCCTGAGAGCTAGGAAAGAATACTATCATCAACCTTATACCATACTATTGGCTCTCAGAACTCACACCAATATTATAATTTAACTCCATCACAATTTGCAGAGGATTCTAGGGGTTAACTTATGAGAACTACTAAAGGAGACTTCAAACTGAGGCCCATATTCCTCACCTAGCCACTGATAAGACCTTATTTAACTTTCGACATTCACTAAAAAATTTGAACCCTTTAATATTAGAAATATCACATAAAAACTGTTATTTCTGGATTTTCTTTAGAAAGAAAAATACAGTACTAGCAGGCCTTTACTCTTGGCATAGCTACAAATATAGTTAGGATCACAGAATGGTATGCCATTTCTTGGATCCTTTCATACTGCACATACTCTCCAGGTTGTTTTCTAAGCCAACTCACAATAAAGGCATATGTTAAGGTACCCCAATCCTCATTTTAAGCTTGAGTTTGCGGATAACCTGATTTGCCTAATTCCAAAGGAAAATACAAGATCTAACCAAAATCTACGTAAAAATAAATTCAGCTTAAATTTACTTTTAGTGGTTACCTGCCCTGTAAAAACATAAAGTAGTCTGCTAGTCTATAACACAAACCAAATACTATAACAAAACATCAAATTCACAAAGACAACCCAGCAACACAAGGCACTGCAAAATATATAAAAATGATCTTAGTAAAAGTAAAAAAAACACTGATATATGTTCAATATTCTATCTCCCGCAAGAGCTGGAAGATCACCCACTCACATGACAAATGGTATCTTTAAGATAACAATTCTAAAAGGTATAGGAGTCACCAGATATACAACCTAGCTCCTTAAATGTACACAAGTTAAAATGCTATACAACGTACTCAATAATCAAGACCTCTTAAAATCTCATTATATCCTGCTTCATCTTATAAAGGATAACCACCATGGGACTGCTCAGCAACCCTCATGAACCAACCAAACAACTTAAGGAAGCTAGGACTCTTAGCACTATTAAAAATATATGTCATAGACTTGGTCAAGGCCTGAACTCAAAGAGTACTTAAACCAATTACAAAAACGCTTATCTCACAATGTCTTGAGAAGACTTAAATCAGTCTTGCTTTGACCTCTGTTTCTACCCCTGCTATTGTGATCTTCCCCAGCTATTTTGAAACTAACATAATTACAAGGTCCAACAAGGCCAAGTCATTCCAAATATCTATTTTCAAGACCCCTCTCACATATACACCATTTCCTTTTACAACGCAGGGGACTGAACCTAGAACAGTGATGACAAACCTTTTAAAGTTTTCAGTGATAACAAACAGCCAGCTATGACATGCATGTCACAGGTTTATCACTTAGGTACAACCTAGCTCACACATGCTAGGCAATATCCCTAGCCTAAGGCTAAGATTCTAAAAACAAGTGGCTTAAAATGTCTCTCAAGCATATGCCTGTAATCCCAGCACTCAAGGACTGAGGCAAGAGGTATGCTGTAAGTTGAAGACCAGCCTGTGGGCTACCTAGTGAGTTCAAGGCCAGACTGAACCATATAGCAAGAAACTATCTCAAGAAACTAAAAAGGCTATCTCTCATGTTAAAAAACTAAAATTAATTGCAGAATACAGTGCAGTCAAATAGTTACTTCAGCAGAAGCATTAGTGTTACAGAAACCAGAGTGCTATAATGCTCACTACTACACAAAAGAAACTAGGCACAAGCTAGGCTTATAAATTATTTATAATACAAAACTAGATTTGATGTCAAACACTGCATCCAGTTACTATATTTTAAGACATTTGAATTAGCTTTATGGCTAAAAAAATACTTGTTTTATGTTTGAGGGAAATAGAGCCTGGATTTTGACACATAGCCATTCAGATTTCTGAGGTTTTTTGATCTCTCTAAAACTAGCTCTTACTGATAAATCACAAGAGATGAATTAGATAAACTCCAGAGTCCTTACTCTAAAATTCTATACTAAAGGAATAAACTGTTTTGAATCTGTATCCTAAGACAAGAACAGAGCTGAATTCGAAACTGCCTTTTTTTACTTTGAATTAACTCCACCTCAGACACCAAAAGACTCACAGGGTACTACATACATGACTGAAGTCTTTTAGCCATTCTGTCATTGGAAAAATGTTATGTAAAAAATTTTGCCTAATAAATTTGCTTATGCCTCCAAAAAAAAAAGTCTGAGAAGTATAGCACAGAATACTGAGGATTAAGAATCAATTTAGGAGATAAACTCCAGCTGCCTGCTCTCTTAGCAGACAACATAATTCCATGAGAAAAAACGTGACACTAACCAGAGAAATTGAAGGAAAAAAATGCATGTGCTGGTTGTTGTTCTGACTATCCCAAAGATAAAAGCTGTTTGAATTTGCCCTTATATTAATGCTAAAATCTTTTTCATACTTTTAAAAATTGGTCTCTTGCATAAGACTTATTGTACACATACTTCTTCCTTTGGGCAGATCACCCAACCTTCTGTGTATTTGCCTCTGACTAAATGTTTAAGGATGAATGACTAAAACTAAAATCACCTCAACAGCTAAACATAACTTTGATCTACAAACCCTATAAGACATAAAAAAGTCAAGCTAAGGTTTTAACTATACAGTTAAAATTAATATCATTTTTTTTTTTTTACGGAAAACTTAAATTCTTCCTTTTGTTTTTACCCAACTGAGCCATGAAAAATTTCCTACAAATCCATTCTGCATTTTGTTTCCTTAAAAAATAAAATAAAATCAAGGTACAGCTCTAATGGTAAAAGCACTGGTTCAACCTGTATAAGGCTCTAGGTTCACTCCTGCCCACACACATAAAAACAATTCAGTCAGTGCCCAAGCAAATTAGTAATAAATATTCAAAAAACTAAATTTAATCTCCCATAAAAACATGAGAAGTTTTACCAGAATCCTTGTTCTTTTATGGCAAATGCTGGTGTTTCCAGCGGGAAGATTTCCGACTGCACGAATAATTCCCTCACTCTCCGGTCTATGACCTTCCCGTACTGAGCACCAGCATCCAAAATGACAACAGCTTCTTCATAGTGTGGGTGGCCAGCCTTAAGGTCTCCTCCAGCATTCTCCGGCTGCAAATATTAACACAAACACGAATTCCTAACTATTAAAGTTAAAACTGCTTTAAAAATAGGCATGCACTGTCAGCTTCTATTAAGAAAAACAACATATGTAATCATACATGACTTACTGACTACAATGCAATCATCGCACGTGCATGCCCCTTGCAGAAGCCTGAACACTGAGATGCACAAGCAACTACACTGCTGCGAGTCCTGGTTCATGCCTCTACACTGCATTAGCATTATTAATCATGCCTCTTTCAATCTCAAAAATGGCAGCAGGGCAATAAATCATATGATCACCCTAATAGTCACCATACTCTAAAAGGATATATACTCATAAGGAAACTAAAAAAAAATTTTTTTAGGAACTAACACTTGTTGCTTGAGTATAAACATACTCAAATCAACTTTATTAGAAGTTTTCTGTACTACCTGAGAAAATGAAGTAAGATATGCATCTAATTCCTAACATTAAGATTTTTTAAAGCAGGTTTTAAAAATCACATACATTTAAAACATTTTCTGGAAAGCAATCTAGCAGAATTATACTGTTAACTATATACACTAAAATATTTCCCAGGAATTGACCTCAAGATAATGCAAAAAGGAGGGTGCTGCAAATTAGCTTGCAAGTTTAAGTGTCTGCTCAGGCAAATGCAGTCAGGCTCAGGGGACCTGGGTTTGAACTCCAGCTTGACAAGCCTTACCTGATGTGCCATTAAGGTAGCCTGAGGCAGCTAAAAAAAAAAAAAAAATCCTTTTCTAAATAATGCAAAAAGTAGGTGGGTTTGATGAAACAATATGCCCATATACTGAAATCAATTGAGGATGGGCAATGAGTACATTAAGATCTTTTGATCTAGTCTCTCTAATTTTTTTATGTTAAATTTTGCATTTGGAAAAACTTTTTTAATAAAAAACTGCATTTACTTACAAGCATTCAGAATGACAATCAGTTACAATCTTTTTTTGCTATTAGTGGCATTCAGCTAACAGAATAATTATTTCATATAAGCCTGCATCAGAGACAACTGAAGATGAAAAACTACTGTCCCTATATATAACTAAATACAAGAGCCTGCTTTAAACTTCCAGCCAACTTACAACCCCAATTACTGTACCACACAAGGTTAGTACCTATTGAAAATACCACCAGAACAGGGCTACCTAAAGACATATTCAGTAGTTTTATCAATTATATAAAACAAAGACACTGTACAGTTCAAAAACATCTTACACAGCCTTATATTTCAATTTTTTCTTCAAAAGGAATGATTATAAACAAGAAAAAAAAAACTGCATTAAAACCAACACATTCATCATCTTTCTCCTCTCCACCTCCTCATTCTCTTCATCTTCCTACTCATCTTCTTCATCTTCTTCCTCCTCTTCATCCTCATCTTCCTCATCCTCCTCCTCTTCCTTCTTTTACTTGCTTTTTTCAGCCTTGATGACTCCCTTTTTTTCTGTGTCAGATCTTCCTTTTTCCTGGTAGGCAGGGATGTCCTTTTCATACCTTTTCTTCAGCTTAGCAGCTCTTCTTATATGCCTGCTTGTCATCTGCCACAGTGTTATTCTACATTTCTCCAAGTTTCTTTATGATACCACCAATGGAGAGACAAGTCTGTTCTCCTTTGATTTCTGGGCAATACTAAGAACAGAATAAGAAGGCTGAAGGAGGCCTCTCAGGCACATTGAGATCCTTGAACTTTTTTGTTTCTCCTTTAGGACGGGTATCAGTCTTCATTTCTCTTTCACAACCAGCCTTATCCACCTTTACCAAGTCTTCAAATTTCCTTTCTCTTTAGCAGACATGGTCTTCCACCTCTCTGAGCACTTCTGAGAAGTTAATGGAAGCATCTGGGTGCTTCTTCTTGGGCTCCTCTCAGACAAGTTTGCACAAAGAATGCATATGATGGCATTCTGCCTCTCACCCTCTTAGGATCTACTTTGCCCATACTGTCTAGTTTTACTCAGCAAGGTAGAGTTGCCCAGTGCTGTCTGGCTCTCACTTGGCCCAGCACTGTCTCTATGAAGCTCAATGTACTGCAATGACTTTGAGCAGGAGATGTAGCCCCTGGAAAAACATTAAAAATGTGTCTGTACGTTAGAAATTCACCAAGGATTCATTTACAATGTGAGGCCATTTAAATATATTTTTTAAAAGCTCAAGATTGTGTGTACATGTGTGAAAAACTATGGGTGGACATACAACAAAATATAACCAGGGGCTATATCTGAATGACAGAACTACAGCCAATTTTTAGTTTTTATAGATAGTCTCACTATGTAGTGAAGTCCAACTTGAACTGTGTAGCCCAGGCTGACTTCAAATTCATAGTGAGCCTCCTGTTTCACCCTCTTGGGTACTGGGATTACAGGCATGTGCCACCAAGTCCACAAGAGATAATTTTAAATTTCTTTACTTATAGTCTCCAAAATGTTAGAAATTTTAACACAAAAATATTTGGAGGGAATTATTTTTCCCCTCCAGATGTAAAATCTGCACATTAAAAAAAAATGCGTTATTTGTAGGAAAATAAACTGATCATGGGGCCATAATTCTCAATGAATAGCATAAGGCTAGAAATCCAAAATACAAATAATTAGTAAAATAAAAGAAAGCGGACAGAAAACAGGGAGGCTGACTGTGGAGATGGGCCAGGGACTAGGGACAGGAAGAGAAAGGCCAGAGTAGAAGTGGTAATAACAATCACTAAGAAGTAACATGTACATTTACCAACTCAAGACAAATATAATTATTACACATCTCAAGCACATACCAATAAAAAAATTTCAGGCTTTTTAGGGTCAGACATTTTGCTAGTCTTCAAAATGTTATGCTTCCTTCTACCATTCCTTCTTGCACATCTCACCTACAACTCCATGATCTTTTCTGCTACAATAATGGAAAAGCAATCTTCACAGATGTCTACAGAGAAGGATCTGTGAGGGACCACACCCAAAAAGAATTAATCGGTTCCCCAAAACAAAGGACTAAGGCACATGAATTTTTTTTTTTTCACATGAAAATTTAATAATGTAGAAAAGTAAGGATCAGCACCTAGGTTTCATGTCCACACATATAATTCCTTGGTCTCGGGAAGTTGAGGCAGGAAGATGGAAAGGTTGAGTGCAGCCTGGGCAACTTTACCATTCAGCAAGTCCTTCTGGCAAAATAAGTAACTTCTTAAAGAGGACAAGGGAATGGGGGGGAAGGGGAGAGGGAGACCTGGTGGCAACTGTGAAGGTCAAAGGTTCCAGTTCCAGTACCACCAAAAAGAGAGAGAAAAAGAAGAACACAGAAACAGACCTTTATTCTTAGTATGTACACACACACACGCACACATATACACACAATTCATTCAAAATTTCTTATTTGTTTTTAAAAGTATTTTACAAGACCTGTACGTTACTGTATAAATTTGTCAGACTCAGTCCCATTAACATCCTCCCTTTTTCTAGCTCTAAATGCGATTTTCTTTTCTACATTAGAGGAGGAATTCTTGCTTTGTATGTTTTTGATATGCACAGATTTAAGTTACCATGGTTTCAACAAAGTTTTCATTAACACCAGTCCGCTAACCACACAGCTCAAATTTCAGTGATCACATATTAACTAGGAGTAATTACATACAGTAGAAATTTTACTGTCAGTTCTTCAGTTCATAAATTGGCACATTAATAACAGATGAACAACAGCAGTGAAAAATTACATCCTGAAAGTCTTTTGATAGATAGCTACTGTACAACAAACGTCCCCAAGTGCAGTTGTATTTCTTCCATCTCTTGCTGATAAAACTAGATATTTTACAAATGCGGACAATCCAAAGACAAAAGTGCAAGCCAGACATGGTGGTGCACTTCCGTAATTCCAGTACTAGAACTGAGGCAGGAGGATCACTATGAGTTGAAGGCTAGCCTGTGCTACATAGTAAGACCCCATCTCAAAAATATATATATGAAATGAAATGCAGCAAAATGAAAAGTGATAATGCTGGACATGAGATGCATAACCAGTGTAAATGGAGCCACAGGAGACACTGCTAACTGTGACCATGTTGACAATGGGAGGGTTCCTGCCCCACCCTGTTCCACACTGTGGACTGACCCAGCATCGGCCACATCTCTAGCCCCTTTTAAGAAAGATCTTTTGCTAAACTGTTAAGTTCCTCAGTCTCCCAGATTGCTAGGATTACAAGCAAGTGCCACCATGCCCAGATCAATATTGGGGTTTCAATGCTTGATTTATGGTTGAACTTCTCAACAGCAATAAGCAACAAAGTTGTGATAAAAAGGATGATGTCTCGGAGAAAGTGATTCAGGGAAAACAGTTCACATTAAAGAAGCCCTCAGATATTTCATGGTATTAAAATTGTAAAGAAAACAGGTATAGTGGCATAGTCGTGTAAATCCCAGCATTCCAAGAAGCTAAGATAGGAGGATTCCAAGTTTGAGCTTCACCTGGACAACTTAGTGAGGATTCGTCTCAAAATAAATAAGGCTGAGGATATAGCTCAGTACAAAGGCCTTGGGTTCAATTAACAGTACTACCAAAAACGAAAATGTGTAAAGGACCACTTTCTTACCCCGCACTGCCTACGGAGGTGAGAGCTATCATCAATTACACCTCATGGCTGACCTCAAACCACTTGGAATCTCAAGGTCATCAAAAAGAGAAACTAGAAGTTCATCAAACTTGTATGTCCAGGGCTGGGGAGACAGCTCAGTGGTCTAAGAGCTTGCCTGACAAGTGCAAGGACTCAAGTTTGATCCCCGCTACCGCACGCCATGCCTGTCATAATAAATAAATAAATAAATAAATAAATGGACAGCTTAGTGGTCTAAGTGCTTGCCTGACAAGTGCAAGGACTCGGGTTTGATCCCCGCTACCACATGCCATGCCAGTCTTAATTAATTAATTAATTAAGGATTTTAAAATAAAATAATTAAATTTTTTAAAAACCTGTATGTCCAAATTAAATCTAAGTGACAGAACCAGAGGTGCTGACAACAGGGTGTAGAGAGCCCTTCGGGGCCAGATCTTGATGCCCACCATTAGGAGCAACAAGAAAACAGAGCTGCTAGTGGCTCCTGAAGTTTCGGGTCCACGGCTCAAGGAGTACATGTTAATCTCCTGAGATTGTGCACAAAAATTCAAAACCATCATGAAAAAGAGCAGTCCCACTACCATCAAAATCATCAATGCCAGGCTGTGCAACAAAGGAAATGAACAGCACAGGAACACATTTTATTTATGCTTAAATAAAACCACAAACACTGCCATCTGGCATGTCCTTCATCCCTCCACCACCACCCCCAAAATCACAAGGGACAAATAAAATGTTGGAAATGACAAGACGTGGAAAAGGTGTAAAGGATGGCTCTTGAGAGCCACCAAGACATGGAAAAAGATAAGAAGGAAAACACTACTAAGCAACTCGCAGTGGGAGCAGTGATCCAAGCCTACAAACCCAGCTACTCAGGAGGCACAGTTAGGTGAATCTCAAGTACAAGGCTAGCCTAAGCTACCAAGAGAAGCCCTGTGTCAAGGTAAAAAAACATAAAGGACTGGGGATGTGGTCAGTGGTGCAGTGCCCCAGGGTTCAACCTGCAATTCACATGTAGACACACACACACATACACACACACTCTTGATAAATCTTACCCAAAACAAGACAAAAAAATCGTAATTCTCAGGCCAGGGATATAGCTCAACAGAACAAGTGCTTGCCTGGCAAGTGCAAGGGCCTGAGTTCAATTCCAGTACAACCTCTTCAGGAATACAATGGCAGGACCTAGCAGCATTTGGTAAGATGAAAATAGCACTGTTTGGGGTTTTCCCTAAGTGCCCGCATAATCACTAAACAAATAGCAAACCAGAACCCAAAACATTCACCATGTAACATGGTACATCTACCACATGCATGTGGTGCATGTGACGTTACGTCCTCAAGAGCCCCAAAACACAGGTTGGTGGAAACACACGACCTAACACACTCACACACTGTGCTGCTACATAGCACCTTTGTGAAAAGCAACCTGGCCTCTCATCAAAGTACCTGAAAACAGAAACCTGCAGCATCCAACATGTGTGAGCTTTTAAAACGCATGGTCACTTCAGGACAAGGTCTGCGCACTTGAAAAACATACAGGTGGCACAGGTTAGATTAAAACAGGGGAGGAAGACTAAACCAGAAATCCCCAAGAAACAAGCTGCTGTGAGATCAACTAGTAAGAGGTCACCTGAACCGATGGTCTTTGTAAACAGTCATAAAAAACTGAATTTACGTAAGATAAAAACAAAGTATGGAAACTAAATCCCATACTGTTACTAAAATTAAAAAGAAACAAGAAAAAGAATAACATCTCTACAAAGAGAAAGTCAGAAAGATACACTCGATAGAAAACTGGAATGTGGGGCCGGTGAGATGGTTCAGTGGTCTAAAGCGCCTGCTTAGGAGGGCTCAGGCAACTGCGGGGACTGCAGTTCGATCCCCGGCACCACATGCTGCGCCAGCGCCACCACCAGGGCAGGCTGAGCCAGCCACAAAATGAATAAATAAAAAGAAACAAACAAACACAACAAGCAAACAAATAAATAAATAAATAATAAAAAATTTAAAAAAAAAGAAAACTGGAATGTGCTATTTCTAGCTAATATACTAGAAAACTACAGAAAGCATGAAAGACCATATGAATCAAAGATTAGACTTGAGTCCAGAATGACTGACCCAAGACATACTACATCAAAACTACTAGACTTTAAAGGGTGACAGGGTACTTTGGATATTTTGAATAAAAAACTACATATGACTTAGCATCTACTCAGTGATACATGTTCTGGGTAGTTTTCTGTGCTTTTATTTTACAATTAAAAAACTGAGGGCTGGGCTTGATAGTACATACCTGTAATTTTAGTACTCAAGAGGCTAAGGCAGAAGGATTACAGAGAGCTCAAGGTCAGCCTCGACCACATAGTGAATTTAAAACCAACTTGAACTACAAAACAAAATCTATCTTTAAAGAAAAAGCAAGGAAACCAATATTTGTCTTGTACCTATTTCAAATGTTTCATATATTCTTTCACTCATAACAATGTATGGATTTCTATAAAGAAAATGAGATTTAGATGTCACCTGCCAAGTCTTTCAAACCCCAAAATAATTACTTTTAGGGAAGGCAAGTAGAAACCAGGTATAGTGGTACATGCCTGTAATGCTACCAATCCTGAAGCTGAGACCGGAGGATCACTGCAAGTTCAAGGCCAATCTGGACTACATAGTGAGTTCAAAGCTGTACTGAAGTACAGAGGAAGACCTTGCCTCAAAAACAAAAACAAAACCAAAAAAAGTAAGCAAAAAAGGGAAAGCTGGGGAGATGGCTCAGTGGCTTAAGCAACAGCCTGGTAAGTGCAAGAGGTCCTAAGTTTGAGTCCCAGTACCAAAAAAAAAAAAGGCAAGTAGACAAGAATAACAGTTTATGAAGAATATCTTCAAAGTTATAGTAGTTTCCACACCTTGATATTTAAAGTTTCACTACTTTTAGGGCCAGTGAGATAGCTCAGTGATCTAAGCACCTGGTTAGGCAAACGCAGGAACTGTGGTTCAACCCCCAGTACCACATGCTGCACCAGTCCTGCCCTCAGAGTGGGCTGAGCTGGCCTAAATAAATAAATAAATAAGATTTCACTGTTTCACAAAGTTTGCTGTGAAAGGGAAATAAAGTTGATATCTTAAAAAACGTAAATATTTAAATGATTTTGGAAACTGAATTTCATCAATATTAAACTTTTTCAGGCAGCTATCCTTTCTAAAAAAGAAATAATTCTTTCACCACAGAAATCTTTAGTTGTCAAAATAGTAAATTTTAGGGTTAGAAGAGAATTTTTTCTTTCTGCCACACTTGGGAACAGACTCGCCATTACGCACCATGTGATCCATGGACAGAGGAAAGGTGCTGGTTCTGTGTTTTGCACGCATGTGAAACATTGCAAGGGACTTCACCGAACAACACAGCAAGGGCATCATGAAAAACATAATCCACAACCCAGGCCACGGCGCACCCCTCGCTAAGGTAGTCTTCTGGAATCCACACCGATTCAAGAAGCATACCAAGTTGTTCATCTCCACCAAGGGTATTCACATGGGCCAATTCGTATATTGCAGCAAGAATGTCCAACTCGACATTAGTAATGCTCTACCGTGGGCACCCTGCCTGAGGGCACCATCATGTGCTGCCTGGAGGAAAAGCCTGGGGACCAGGGTAAGCTGGCCTGAGCCTCAGGGAACTATGCCACAGTCATATCCTGCAACTCTGAAACCAAGAAGACCAGAATGAAGCTGCCCTCGGGTTCTAAGGTCATCTCCTCTGCCAACAGAGCTATTGTCGGTGTAGTAGCTGGCATTGGCAGAACTGATAAATCTATATTGAAGGCTGGCCAAGACTACTACAAATACAAGGCAAAGAGGAACTGCTGGCCACATGTATGTGATGTGGCCAAGAATCCTGTGGAGCATCCCTTCGGAGGTGGTAACCACCAGCACATTGGCAAACCCTCAGCCTTTCACAGAGATACCCCTGCAGGATGCAAAATGGGTCTTATCACGGCTCACAGGACTGGTCAACTCTGTGGAATCAAGACAGTGCAGGAGAAAGAGAACTAGAACTGAGGGACTCAATAAAATTAGTCTTTGGAAAAAGAAGAGAATTTTTAAATACCTACCCACATGTGAGATACTTATAACTAATAGAATAGTTTTTTCTTCATTACTGGACAACTGCCAAAATTTTACCATACTTCTAGTCAGACCTGTAATTCTCAAAAATAGTACATTTTTTTCAAAAAATTATCCAACAGCTCAGCTACTTGAGAAATACCAACTTCTTGGAGGTTGCTCAGAAAAGATCATTAACTTAAATTAATGTTGAATTAAATTTAACCCCGTCCCCATTAAAGAACTAAATTAGATGCACTAGCAAAGCCCGCAATTTCAACTACCAAGTTAAGGTTTGTTTGTTTTTTTTCTTTTTTTGTGGCTGGCTCAGGCTGCCTTATTAGTGGTGTGGGGATCAAACTGCCATCCCCTGTACCTGACAGGGTCTGCCAACACAGGCACTTTAACCACTGAACTAACCCAAAAACCCCTCAAATTTTTTTTGGAACCAGGGATTGAACTCAGGTCCTTGTGCTTGCCAGGCAAGCACTTACTCTACTGAGCTATCTCCCCAGCTCTCAACTACCAAGTTAAGGACAGTAGCAACAAATTCAAGGCAGTAGAGGCAGTTTACCAAGACCCTGCCTCAAAAATAAAAATATCTGAGAACTGAATGTAGTGGCACATGTCTATAATCCCAGCACTACAGAAGGCTGAGGCAGGAGGAACCACAAGTTTCACTTCAGCTAGGTGACTTATGCATTTAGCAAGACAAAATAAAAAAGGGCTGGGGTTACGGTTCAGTGTGAAGGTAGAGGGTTCAATGCCTAGGACCACTAAAAAAAGAGGGAAGGGGGGCTAAGGAAGTCTTTCAGTAACAGAGCCCTTGGCCAACCATACAGAAGACCCAAGCATGCAGAAGGCTCTAACCCTGGGGTGACCAGTGGAGGGGGGTATCAAGGACAGTTAAATCAGATTTCCCAGTTTTGTTGCCTTTTGTCATATGCTTAACCCACCTTCTCCCTCTTATTCTGAATGTTTTTAATCTATAAAAAAGTTTAAAGTATGATACAATGAGTACTACTCTTCAAACTTTTTACTTTCCTCTTTAAAATTATAATTAGTACTTTAGTAGTATAAATCTGAACTAGCATAAATTGTACAAAATTCATTCCCAAAGTAACGTAAGTGAACTAATCTCAAACATTCTAAGTCAAAGAACCCAAACATCTCTGAAATCGTAATATATCTTAATAAATACAGACTGTACTAGCCCAATGATACAGCTGTCATAGCTATGCTTATTAAATTCCATACAGTTTGAGAAAAGCTTTTCCTTAAGAGAAATGAATTTCTAAAGATTCTGAGAATTTTCCTTAAAGAAGAAAGATGTCCTAGGGAGAAAATACCAGCAAGGTTATCTAAAATACACCAGGATTAACAGAATGAAAGAGCTTCTCATAATTCACCAAGTTGCCAATCTGTTATGAACAGAGGAGTTAAGAGTACTTAGTAGATCATTACTTGACCCAACTGATCAAAGCTTTACAAAACTAAACATTAAAAAAAAAAAAAAGTGCTGGTCAGATAGTTCAGTGGAATAAACTGGGGTTTGATCCCCTAAATGCTGTGCTGGCCCTGCCCCCAGCTGAGATGACGACTGAGACTGGTAGAGTGTATCTGTAATCCCAGAACTTGGGTGGCTGAAAACAGGAGGATCACTGAATCCAAGCTGTGCAGTGAGACTCTGTAGAACCTGTACTAAATACACACACAAAAAAAGAAAACTAAACATCAGAGACATACCTAACTCCTAGTGTGATGCACTAAATGAACAAAAGTAAAACTGACCATGTCAATTACTTGTACGCTTGATAACAGGGACAAGAGAAGTCACTGTGCTCTTCATTTACTTGTTTGTTTTTAATTTCTCTATGTTAACTGACTGCATCATTGACTAATTCTTCACCATCCTCTGTATTTATGCCTTTTGTCACTTAACTTTATAGTTTGTGCAACTACTGATCTGACACTGGACTCAAGCAGGAGATGTGCCTTGGCCACAACTATCCAATGATAGTGGACATACTATGCCAAGCCTAACCAATGTTTCTATGTCCCTCCTCTGTGTCTGCCACCAACAGAACCCACTAACATCAAGAAAAGGATGAGACCAAATAAGGCAGGCAATGCCGGATGATCCATAAACCCGTAAGCAAGAAATAAATGCTGTCACTTGTATTTTATGACTGGTAACCAGTATTATCATGACCATAGCAGTTACATCACGACAAAATAAAAAACAGTATCATATATTTTTGTGAAGAAGTTTATAAAACCAGCTAAGGTAACAAAAACAGAAAAAGCATATACAGGATGTTCTGAACCATTAATAGAGCTTGCCAAAACATGATACTGGCAGGGCACAATGCCTGTTATCCCAGCACTCAGGAGATGAGGCAGGAAGATCAGTACAAGTTCAAGAAGAGCCTAAACTAAAGCAAGACCCTGTCTTAACAAAACACTGGCAAGATAGCTCAGCAGACTAAGTGCCTGCTTAGGCAAGTACAAGGACCAATTTGATCCCCATCAACCACATGCTATGCCGGCTCAGACCCCACACATGCTGAGCTGGCCTGAGTCCAGGCATGGTGGCGTAGCCCTATAATCCGAGCCCTAGGTAGGTTGAAAACTGGAGGATCACTAGAGTCGGAGCTGCACAGTGAGACCCTGTACCAAATACATTAAAAAAAAAAAAAAACTCAAAATAAAAACAATTATAATGTATCCCTTTTGTATATATAATTAATTTTATTCTACTTTACCTTGATATATATGAGTAGAACAATAACAAAATGCCTATAATTATGGTTAGCTTTACAACCTTATATACTGAAATATAAATGCACACTTACCTTTTCTGCCTTTTTTAAATAAGAGGATGATCAATGAAGCAAAGGCATGAGAGATGTCACTTAAAAACATTACTAACTAGGCCCTGGAGAGCCAGGCTTAGTGAACCCACTATGTACTGTAAGTAATAAAGATAATAACAGACAAATGATAAACCTAATAAGAATATAGAAATTTTCTTCTTAAATAACTGAAAATAACTTTTACTGAAAATATAGCTCCAATACCAAGTTTAAATTAAAAAAAAAAATCTGACCTTGTGGCAGGCATGGTGTCACATGCCTATAATCTCAGTACTTAGGAGGCTAAAGCAGGAAGATCCCACAAGTTTGAGGCCAGCATGGGCTATACGGTCAGTTCAAGGACAGCCTGAATTATACAATGAGATGCTATCTCAAAAATCAAAACCAGAAACAACAACAAAATCCAATCTTGTGGGGTCAGTGAGATAGCTCAGTGGACTAAAGCTCCTGCTTAGGCAAGCTTAGGCAAGCACAGGGGCCAGGGGTTCGAACTCTGCGCCAGTGGGCCACAGAATGCAGGTGTGGTGGCGCATGCCTGTAATCCCAGCCCTGGGGAGGCTGAAAACAGGAGGATCACTATGAGTCTGAGCTGCGTAGTGAGACCCCGCAACAATCAAATACATTTTAAAAAAAACCTTGTTAAATTCATAGTACTTAGTCATCGTAAGCTTTGTTGTCAAGTTATTTTTTAACTTTAAGTTAATTCAGATTGCTACTATCAAATAAAAAAATGACTCTTTTCACAAGTACATGCTTTTGTGAAATCAAGCCAAAAGTAACTTGTGTGCCCACAAACCATAAACCGTTTCCACTAAAATACAACTAAACAGATACCTTTAAAAAACTCTTAAGAATAGCCAGACATGGGGGCACATGCCTGTAATCCCAGCACTTGGGAGGCTGAGGCAGGAGGATTGGTGCAAGTTCGAGATCAGCCTGGCAACAAAAGTGAGCTCAAGGCCAGCCTGAGCTGCACAGCGATAGCGAGACCCTGACTCACAAAGAAGAAAAAAAAAAAAAAAAAAAAAAAAATTCTTAAGAATAAAATATTATGTTGCCCAGGCATGGTGGCACAACCTGTAACCTCAGCATTTGAGAAGCTGAGGTAGAAACATTTCTGGAAGTTCAACGCCAGAGAAATTGTGTCTCAAAATATAAACAAATAAATAAATATACATAAATGAATAAAAAATGTTTATGTCAAGATTATATCATCTCAGTATCAAGTATCTTGTATAGTAGTCTACATATTTCAATCTAAAAAAAGGGAAATACCAAAGCTGTCTATGGGTATCCCAACCCAGCTTTATTGGTCACAGTTTTACTTAGAGGAACAGAACAGGTATAATATAAGGAATGGACATTAACACAAATATACAGTCTATAGGGAATTATAAAATTGGCTTACAATAGTCAGCCACAGAGTCAGACAAGGAAGTGTGCAGAGGGCATCTGCACACCCCAGACTGAAGAATTCAGTCCCAAGGTCTGAAACTCACTGCAGTGCTCTGTGTAAATCTCTATCCGTCAGCTGATGGGTCTGTGATGAAGACTGAAGTGCCTGTAATGGACGCTGAAGAGTCTGTGGCAGAAGGTGAAAGATCCAAGCTGGAGGCTGAAGAGTCTGTGCTGTAGGTCAGACGAAGAAATCCAGGCTGGATGCGAAGACTGAAGCTCCTCCAACGAAGTGAAGTCTTGACTCCTTCTTCAGCCCCTTTATTAAAGTCTCCTTGTGCTGAGTTGGCCCATTGTGCCCTAGGGTGGAATCAATCATACCCTAGGCAGGCCCTAGTCACGCTCTAGGGAGGAACCAACTGTACCCCAGGGCAGGACCCCCACCAACAGGGAACTGGGCTGCTGAGCCATCCAGCCAAGTTGACACAATGTATCAACCACTACACCAGCAATTCAACTAAGCCAGTGGTGGCAAACCTATGGCACATGTACCATAGTGGGCTACTTGTATCACTGAAAGCTCTGAAAGATTTGTGGGTTGTTTGTGGACCTGGTTCAATCTCTGGCACCACATGGTGTGCTGCCACCAGACTGTGGTGGTGCCTGCCTGTAATCCCACCAATAGGGAGGCTGAGACAGGAGGATCACTACAAGTCTGAGCTGCATAGTTGAGACCCTGTATCCAATCAATTAATAAAAATTTAAAAAAGTAAATGAAAAGATAAATTCTGATATATCCATATACTGGACTGCCACAATAATAAAAAGGAACAAGCTACCAATACATGTAACAGAAATAAATCTTAGAAACAACATGCTTCCTAAAAGCAGCCAGAAGCACCACATGATTCTATTTACAAAGTTTGAAAGAAGACAAAATTGAGACCCGCCAGGCAGGGTCAGGCCCACCCAGTGCCAGGGCCAACAGGTGAGAGACCTCAGGACCACTGCCAGCGCAGTCTACCGTCATCAGACAGTGTGAGGCCCACCAGCGCCAGACCCACCAGATGAGACTTCCGGCCCGCGGCTAGCACAGCCTACTATCATCACCCAGCGTCAGGTCCACAAGCCAGCACCAGGCCCGACAGCGCCAGGCCTGCCAGTTGAGACCTCCGGCCCACCACTAGCACAGCCTACCACCATCAGACAGCACCATAGGCCCGCCAGCCAAAGCCAGGCCTGACACGTGAGACCTCCTATGGCCCACCGCCAGTGCAGCCTATCACCCAGTGCCAGACCAATCAGGTGAATGAGGCCCCCCACCCCCGGCCTACAAGCAGCTCAGCCAACCAAGCAGCCCGAACTAAAGGAACAACTCACGGGCACACAGTCCTGCGCTAAAGATAACAGCTACTCAGAATGATACAGACAAAGAGCAAAATGCAATCTGAGGTCCCGAGCCTACCGGAAACGAATACAGGAGTCACTACCATACAAGAAAATGGCAATCATGCAGCTGAAATCTCTGAATTCCTAGCATCTGAAGCAAACAAACAAATGCAGAAACGTACAGAGGAACTCGGATTGGAGGTAAGCTCTGAAGTTAAAAAAGAAATCTTTCAAGTACTAGAGACTGAAGTTAAAAAACAGCTG
>PVKN010009821.1:0-23305 GCA_004027915.1 Capromys pilorides
TGAAGTCGTAAGCACTTAGGAGCACGGGGACCCAAACACTGCTTGTGTGAGGTTAGGCTGATCTTCAGGACTGAGGCGCAGCTCCTGAGCATTTCCACATATGAACTCCCTGCTGCTTCTGCTACCTCACAGCAGTAGCAGCCAGAGTCCAAACCTTAACCAGGTTCAACACTTGGCTCAGCACGGCAAGGTCACTGTGTTACTTCTGCTCTGATTCTACCTTTGCAGAGCCCCGCCCTCCCACTGCGTAACTCTCCAGGTCCTGCTGTGCCTGTGCACTTGAGTTCTGGGACTAGCACTCTCTCAAGTCTCTTCTGACATTCTAAGGATAACTGATGAAGAATTGATTTGTACCTTCGCTTCTGCCTGTCCTGAACTATGCTGTTAACACCATACTGACCTATGGCAACTATTTCTGTCTGTGTGTTCTCCACTCACTAGGCTGTAATGTTGAGAAGACGATGCTCCCTCATGCCTGTTTAAATAATCCCAACTAGCACGGTGCCTGGGCACCAGAGATCTCCCAGTTATTATTTAGTTGCAAGTGAGTCATGGCTCCCAGGGTTGGTTTTAGGGGCAGAGAACACCACCTCCCAAATGAGATTGTTTGTAGAAGTTCAAGGCTGCGTGTAGTTCCAGCTTTTGGAGGGAATGTATTGTGTTTTGAATGATGATTTGGACACACAGGAAGAATTTCATAACTTGACAAAAAATTGTTTCTTCTGCATGAATGAATAACGTCACGAAATCACGTCTTTTGAGTACATTGATTTCTGGAGTCATGTTGGGCTTGACATATTTCAAACAAATGATGAAAAAGGTACCCCCAGAGAAAAATATCATGCTCCAGCTTTGGAGGCTGTTTGCCAGAGAGCATCACAAGAGGCAGAATGAAGAAGGAAATTGTCATGATGAGGATCTGCCCTGTTGTGAGCATCCATCCTTTCATAATGTGCAGCTGCTGCTCTCAGCAAATAAGGGCGACACCGTGGTGGGGCTGGGTGTGCACACAGGCACAGGACCAACACGCAGCATAGAGAGAACACACTATTCTGCTCTACTTGCTTCAAGTAACTTCCCTTGTTTCAGTGAGAAAAGGAAAAAAAAAACTACAAAAACAAAAACCAAAACTGGGTCAGGGTGTCTAAGCAGAGACAAGCTGCTTAGTAGCTGTGCAGGGATGTGTGATTGTGAAACAGGACAATGTCAGCGCCGTCTTCTGCCCATGGTGGGGGGATCCCTGTGGGCATCAGAGACACTGGGAGCACAGAGCATTGTCCCAGCCCAGCACTGCAAGGCACTGGAAATGTAAGACTATGATAAAAAGATTATGAAGCTATGTATGGCTAGTGTGAGGTCCTGGGGGAAAGATTCTTGGGACTAAGGATAGATCTTCACAAATCAGATGGTCAGATTTTAGATGAATTACATTTTTCTTAATCAATGGATCACAGAAGAGATTAGATTAAAAATTAAACAGCTATGGAATTCAACGATAATGGAAGTTCAACAAATCCAGAACTATGGGCCACAATTCATGTAGGCCTAAAAGGGCAGCTGGCAGCTGTAAGTGCCCAGAGGAAAAAGGTGATCACAAACATAAACGCTGATGGTACATTGCAAGGTAAGAGAAACAAGGACAATCCAAACTTAAAAGTACTTGGTGAAAAGATCAGAGCAGAAATTAATGAAACTGAGATATAAGAAAAATACAAAAGGTCAGTGAATCTAAGAGTTGGTTCTTTGAATCGATAATTAAGATTTATAAACTCTTGATCAAATTTATCAAAAGAAAAAAAACATACATTCATGGAATTAGAAATGAGAAAAGCAAGCTCACACTGGACCCCACTGAAATCTAGAGGCTTTAAAGACACTAATTCTAAAAGTTACATTGTGATAAATCGGAGAGCCTGGAGAAATGTAGAGAGTCCTAGACACATAGGATTTACCAAAATTAAATAAGAAATATATGAAAACTCTGAATAGAGTGATAACAGGCACTGAATGTATGGCAGTAATAAATGTCTTAGCAAGGAAAAATAGCTCAGAATTGCTTCTTGAGTGAGTAGTTCATAGCAGAAGTTTATCAGAATTTCAGGGACAATCTCATGTTAACACTCCTCATATTTTTCCATGAAATTGAAAGGGAAGAAACATTGCCAAACTCACTCCTGGAAACTAGCATTACTCTAATACTGAAGCCAGACACAGACATAAAAAAGAAAAGAAAAGAAAACAGGCGAATTTTCTTAATAAACATAGATACAAAAATTCTCGAGAAGATGCTTACAAACGGAGTGCAACAGATCATTAAGAAGATCATGCATCACGACTGAGTAGGCTTCATGACAGGGATGCGAAGATGGTTTAACATGAGCCAGTTAAAAATGTACTCTGTCCAAAAACGGGAGTACAAGAATTGCACGGTCATTGCTCCTGCAAAGAAAGAAGCCTTCGACAAAATCAAACAATCATTCAGGATAAAAACCCTGATGAAAACAGGTACAGGAAGGCTTTACTTCAATCACATGAAAGCCATTCCTAACAGACCCAGTGCCTGTATCTTACTAAATGGGGCCCAAAGGAAAGCTTTAGAAACAAGAGCAAGAGAAGGACGCCCAGGTTCTTTTCAGTTGTTGTTGATCTTAGCATATTGCATGTGAACTAAATGAAATAAAGAAACAAAGAAATAAAGGAACTGTGGTCATTCTAGATCTACTGAGAAAAGTCAGCATGTATTCAAAAGACTCAGCATATGTTCTTAGCGATTTCTTCCAAGTATCTATGTTAGTAGGAACCGGAGAGCCCACAGACGCCCGTGGCCCCCTTCACTGGCTGTTGAGCGTGTGCTCCCTGGATTTGTGGGTACATTATCTTAGCTCCAAAAACCCATACATGGAAACACATACCTCAGAGCATGGATGTCTGTTAGCTCAGCTCCCCGTCTTCCACCATGTCACCAGCTGCACCAGGAATTTATTACTGTCCTCAGACTCAGTGGAGGTGCAGTCGGGGAGAAAGCCTTCCACAGCTGCTGTAAGCTGAAGGTGGATTGCATTGAAGAGGACGATGCAGTGTAGGTCACTGGAGATGGGGAAGGGGGACAGATGGTAGTAAAGGGTGAGCAATGGTTTCGAAGGCACAATGAGAACAGGAAAGATAGAGCTCGGTATTGGGTTGCACAAGAGGTCAGCTGCACTCTACCAGTTATTCATATGAAAATC
The DNA here is from genome assembly GCA_004027915.1 of Capromys pilorides. Taxonomy (NCBI): domain Eukaryota; kingdom Metazoa; phylum Chordata; class Mammalia; order Rodentia; family Capromyidae; genus Capromys; species Capromys pilorides. The sequence goes on from PVKN010009821.1 coordinate 3,228, forward strand.
ACCAGAGGAGAAGAGCTTGAAGGCCCTCACATGTGCAAAGGATAGTGTTGGAAATGCTGTTCACACTCATTTGATCATTACATGATGTACTGAATAAGTGCAGCTGTTAGATGTCAATTAAATAAAATCCTAAAAACGTCCCCTGGCCCCCTACTCCCTCCCTGACCCCGTGCATATTGCTCTATGCAGCAAGCTCTAAAGTTGCACCAAGGTGGGAAGAGTAGTCAAGTTCACTTTGGCTTCAGCGCCTGATAATTAATTTAGAAATTAAAGCTTTATGGTATTTATATGTTTTTTTCACTTATTGGCTTTAGACAAAAACTGAAGTCTAGGTGCTGTAGGAACTGCCTTGCCAGGTCCACTTGGTCTAGGCCGATGGCCCTCCTGGGAGCAAGACTATGCCTCAGCCATTGTCCTGAAGAGGTATTGTTAAATGCAAGCTTATCAATGGGCACCAGAGCTACCATGAAAGTATTTCACAGGGCAGTGTTTCCACCTGGGTCCATTGTGTGTTGGTTCTGTGGGGCTCATCAAAGTTGCCCGGGGGGTGGAGCCTCCTTTGCTTCGGCCCTCTCCTCCCCCTGCACCCCTCCCTCTCCCTCCAAGGACTGTCTGCAATGGTTCTCTTCCCCAGGGAGAGCAGACACCCTGGGCTAATAAGATTTAGGAGAGGGACGGGAAGATCCCTGGAGTAGCTGTGATCAGATTTTCCATCTGGGATGTTACATTTCCAGTGCACTCTCCTTATTCCTGAGAACTAAAAGCAAGAAAAGGTGGTGGGGAGGCTCCTCTGCCCGAGGCCCCAGGGTGCTGGGCCTCCTCTCAGGAACCATGCCATGTTCTACAAGCCTCCAACGTCATTCATCTCCCACTTGGGGCAAACAGGGCTAGAGTTTTAGGAGCCCTTCCCTTCAAGTACAGCATTTTCCGACACACTCAGCCCTGTCCCATAAATTCCTTTTTTAATTTTTTTTTTTATTTTAAGGAAGGGTCTACAGGGTGTTCAGGGTCTCACTACTAAATCAGACTGGAGGGGATCCACCTGTTTACAGCCTCCAAAGAGCTGGGATTAAAGGCACACGCCATCAGGCCCAGTCTTAATGGCCATCTCAGCACACTCCAGTGGCAGGGTCTGAACAGCAGGCCCAGGGATAGGATCCCCAAGCCCTGTGCCTGCTTGCAGGTGCTTTAATTTGCTGAACTATTTGGCCAGCTCTTCCCATAAACTCCTAATCCCATCATCCCTGGGACTGCTGTGTGTTGTTTTCACTCTTACATATTTACTCCAGCTTTCTGAAAAAACAAAACAAAATAAAACAAAAACTCTCTTTACTGTGATATGAAGCCATATAGAGAAAATTAATGAAAACAGCCAGCAAATAACCTTCCAATGTACAATGTACTCATTAGTAGTCACTAACGTCAAACACGGCCGACACCCCGTCTGAGCCCAGAATCCCCCTGTGGACTCCAGATCTCTCCTTCTTCTGTCCCAAGTTCCCCCATAGTTGTCAGGCTTGCTTCTCTTTAGACTGCATTTCATTTAAGCAATGTATGATGCCTGTGTTCTCTCCTGTTCATCCCTTCACTGCCTATCATGTCTGTGACTCTCATCTAAATTATCCCAAGCCATAAGCCCTCGCCCTCGTACTGTGCAATTATCCTCAGCATCTGCATTCACACCATAAATGTCTGTGGACATCCAGGTTGCTTCTGGGGCTCGGCTATTAGAAAGAACATTTCAGTTTGCCTGTCTCTTGCTGCAGCTGTGTTGTGTTTCTCTTGGGCTCCCGCCTGCTGGAAGCTCGGCGTTTCCCAGAGCTAGGAAATGTTCACATTCAAATTTAGTACAGATCGCCAACTCTTTTCTAAAGATACTCTGTTAATTACATTCCCCTTGAAGTCTGTCATCCTATTAAAACCCAGTTTTTCTCTAATTGGTGCTCATTTATCACTTATTATTTATGTCACGATGATTTTAATTATAGGGCCACGGGCTTGAAAATTTACAAAGGGAGCCTTCAGACCAAGTCCCTGTGGCTTTGTGCCTTGTATGGAGGAAATCAAAATTCAAGGAGCAAAAGACAATTTCCAAGAAGCTTACCCTGTGACGTAAGCAGGTTTTATCTTCCAAGCTATGTTTTATTTTGCTTGTTTCTTCATAGCCTTTAATACTTGGACAAAATAATATCTGAAACACACTACGTGTATTTGCAGACAAGATATTGAATCTGTGGGGCTTCGCTCACTGTGGTTGGAGGGGTCCCTTTGGTTAGTAAATAAATGAGATTATGAATCTGTTACTCAGTTATCATCTTGACATGTTCTCAACCTCCAATTTCATCTATACAAGCCACGATGAATGAATTCTGGGGCACACAGTTTTGTCGGGTTTCTTAGTAACTTTCTCTCCTCTCACCTATTCGTTGTTTAATTTCCCGTGTGTAAAACCCAAACTATGGGAAAAACAATTATAACCCTTTTCTGCAGGCTTATTTCTTGTCTGTATATGTTCTTTGTTATGTGGTCATGTCAGCAATGGAAAATTAATAATGTTTTAAAAGTGGTTTTGAGATTTATTAGAAGCAGTTGAAATGTGGGTTCAGTGCTGAGCTGTCTGTTCATATTTGGCCCATTTAATTTAGCCTAAATGCAAGTATGCTTTGGAGTTTATTTTTGTCTTAAAATTAGATGTTGCAAAGAAACCATGTGTAATGCAAAAGGAGGTGTCCAGAAGAGCTTGATTTTGTTTGGCTTTCCATCTACTTGGATTGTTGGTTCCCCGAATCACAGACAAAGATCAATGAGTAGTCAATGGAGCAATGTTTATTGAACACAGTGTAGTATCAGTAAACTCAGAGCTACAAGCATCACATCCTGCAAAAGTGAGGGGAAATGTTGAAAAGGTTCTTATCTGAGTTTCAGCCCTGACATGCGTAAAGCTCCAAAGTTGTTGCTCTTACCACTAGAAAAGAAGAACCTGAAGAAATGGAAGATCAGTGGGTGCTCAGATTCACCAGAGAATGCCAGCTGCTCTGTGCGCTGCCAGGCTGAGCTTGGTGGGCAGAGCGAGAGCCACCCCTGCACCCAGGCCCGGGCAGCCCCTAAGCCCATTAAATGAGCACGTGAATGAGATTTTGACAGGTGGCTGGAGCCACATGGAGATCAGTTTCAGCATAGAAAACTGCCAAGGCCACAGCCCTAGGGGCCTGTCCCATTCTCATGGGGTTCACGGTTATGCCGTGAGGCCACCCACCTGCCTCACAGAGGGAAAAGCATAGAAACTCCTCCTCTTTGTCTAGCAGGTGCAAGGCAAGCAACTGTTACGAAATAGCTCCAAAGCAGCTCCTTAAAGAGGATCATCTTCAGGTGGAAAAGGCTTTGGGAGAGACTTCCTACCACGGGCATTTAAACACGTGTGGCCTCTTCCAGCTATCCTGTGTGCTCTAGGGGACAGAAATCAAAAGTGAGGAATGTTAGTGGTGGTCTGAGCCTGGGAACACGTCATGGACCGACACGGCAAATCTGAAATGTAATCGTAGGAAGATGAAGCAGTCCATTCTCCAAAAAGCTGTAAAGATCCTCAGTGCCAAGGTTTGTACATATTAGGAAGTGCATACATACAGCGTGAAGAAAAATCAGGGACTAGTGACCTCGGCTGCCACCATCCAAAGCCTAATCAGAATCCACAGCCCAAGAGGTGACACAGGCAGCTGGAAGGTGAAGCCACCAGTCTGCACAGCGCTATCGAAGACCTCGTGACTGGCCTGAGGCATAGCGGCCTAAGGATGTTCAGAGTGCCCTTTCCCCAGGCAGACAAGCCAACGACGGTGACAAGGACCCAAAGCACAGCACAGCAGATGCAAGATGCAGAAAGCAGATGCAGCGTGATCCGAGGCCACGACAGAATTGACTAGAAACCAGGAAGAGCGAGGGTTGTAGTCTGGGGTTTTGCAAGGGGAAACCTACAATACAGGGAGCTCAATTATAATATTATTTTATAACAGTTACCCAAAGAGTGATATGCAACAAGGGTGCAGCAATTCTGGCCAAACACTAAAGACCGAAGAGTCGGGCTGAGGGTTTAGATCTCATGACAAAGTTCAGTCTCATGAGTCCAGTCGAAGACCTAGAACCCCTGGCAATGCCTCCTGCAAATCCAGCTGGTGTCCTAGCGCCCATGGCAATATCTTCTGCAGGCCCATTTCATGTATTTTAGAATACATCTAAAACATCCGTGCCAGCAGGACAAAGGATCCTTCCCAGCAGGCTGAGGGATCTGAACTGGAGCTAGGAAGCCACTCTTAAGGAAAGACCAGACTCTCCCAAAAAGTGCCACCACCATCCTCAGCAACAAGGGCTTCCCCAGCATCCCTGCTGATAAGGATAGCCGAGTTTCCATCAGGAAAGCTAACGCCACAGACTTCTCCAGAAGATGGAACAGTGCACTATCTCCCCCTCCAGAGTCAGGAAGTGAGGCCCAAGATGAAGAACCAGAGCTCTCCCAAATGAACCGCAGCTGTCCACAACCACAACAAGGTCCCAAGCCCCTCCTCGGATGAGAACAGCCAAGTTATCAGGAAAGCCAGCGTGACTAGGTCCTCCAGCAGAAGAGCCGCAGCTCCCTGCAGCTTCCTTTCCTTTCCTTCTTTCCTTTCCTTTCCTTTCCTTTCCTTTCCTTTCCTTTCCTTTCCTTTCCTTTCCTTTCCTTTCCTTTCCTTTCCTTTCCTTTCCTTTCCAGTTCTGCCTTTGATGCTGCCAGCAGCAGTCCATGGGCGGGCCTCCCACACCCAGCGCCTCATTGGCTTGGTTCAGCTGGGTGACCCAAGTTGACCATCATTGACAAGAGGTAGCTGGAAAATATGCAGATAACCGAAGAGCAAGCAACACAGTCCTAAGGAACACATGGGTCATAGAAGGCTCAAGAGAAACCAGTGTTCTTGAACTACCTGAAAGTAGAACTACAGCTTATTGAGACTGATTGCATTTAGCGAAAGTGATGCTTTCAAGTAAAACATTTATAGTTTAAATATATATATTATGTTACATATATAATGAAATATATGTTGGAAAAAGAAAAAAGAAGCTAAGGACTAAAATCCCATCTTTGGAAATTAAAGAACATAAATTTAATGTAAAGCAAGCAAAAAGATAAACAATAAAAGAGCAATAATCAATGACATTGAAAACAGCTTTGCACAAAATCAAAGCTGGTTATTTGAAAAGATTAATAAAATTGGTACATTGCTGGCTAGACAAATGAAAGTACTAGGAAATACAAATTACCAATGTCAAACATTGAAAAGAAGTTATTAATTCACTTCTTGCAAACATCAAAGCTATAATAAGGAGATACAAACAGTTGCAGAATTTAATACCTTGGGTCACTTGACTGCTCTTGTGAAAAGTACAAGTTCCAAAATTTGCACAGGGAAAATAGTTCATCTAAATAGGCCAGCATTTGGCAAGGAGATGGGATCACTAATGATCAACCTCCCAAGCAGGGCGGCAAAAGCACACAGCGCTAACCTGGTTCTTCCTATCATGAATTCACCAAACACTTAAGCAAAAAAAGATCCAAGTTCTCTACCATACCTGCCAGGAGACAGTAGGAGTGGCCTTAAGCTCCTCCAATGAGGACATCGTGAGCTTAGAAGGACAAGAGATATGACATCAAAGGAACCTGAGGACCAATGACTTTCCTTGTGTGTGTGTGCATGTGAGCATGTGTGTGTATATGCAAGTATGTGTGTTTTTTCTAAATTGCCCATGTTGGCCTCGAATCTAAAATCTTCCTGCTTCATTTGCCCAAATAGCTGCAATGACAGGCAATGCATCACCACACTGCCTTGCTGATATCTTTTACCAATTAATATCAGCAACATAAATCTATGAAAGCATAGAAAATACCATATGCTACAGTCAGATGGGATGAATCACACATTTGGTCCAGTGTAATATGCAGATAGCAATTGCTGCTATTTCCTATATTGAAAAGACAGAGAAGAAAAGCAACACAATTGCACAGACATGAGCTGGGCCCAGGCCAGCACTTGTTCAGGATACTTTCATGGCTACTCTGGGCAGAAGAGGGATGGTAGGGAGCATGCATGGGTGAGTGGAGTCTCGCTACACGCAGAGGAAGCCGCAGCTAGGGCCTGCACGTCTCAGTGACTGTCCTTCTGCACAAGGACTGAATAATAAAGTGCGGGCCAGTGACTGAAGCCAGGTTTGTCCCTCTTGGAGAGGGCTTTGCAGAAATCAAGCAGCAGTGGCTAGAAGGGTTCACTCCTATGCTAGTTAATTAGAGTTGAGGATATCAGTATAGACTCCCATTTGGCTTAGTCTAAACATAGATATATACCTATAGGTGGATCTAGAGGTGTGTGTGCATGTATGTGCATGTGTGTGTGTGTGTATGTGCATGTGTGTGCAAGGCGATTCACACATGTGTATTTCCCTGCACCATCAGACACGAAGATCTATAATCAAGCATGTCATGGTGACAGCACAGCTCCGGCATTCACTGCTGATCCAAAATGGCAGCTTCTAGGACTGAGGCAAGAGTGTGACAGATATTCGGAGAAACTCATGGTGACCAGAGGTGAGGGAGCTTCTCCAAGGCAGACAGACAGGCGACCTGCACTGACACAGTGGTCAGCTTAAAGGGCCTCGGCCTGAGGCCTTTGGAAATCTTCACCCTAAAGTACATAAAATAATATAACACTGGAACCAAAAGCGTGAGGTAAGTATCCAGACATTGGTGCTGATTTTTAATAAGTGATTGGGAAAAAAGATAAATGTAGAAAGCTATTGTGTGAATCTTGAATATCTTGAAATATCCCCGTAGGGAACCTTTATGTTAGTGGTGGGGACCCAAAGGTGCACATGGGCCACAGCAGGCTGTTTCTGTCACCAGAACCCTTGAGAAGTTTGTCATCATTGCTTTAGGGGGTGCAGCCTGCCTCTCTGTCTCTCGCCCCCTGTCTCTCTCTTTTTCTTCTCCCCATTTCCCTCTCCCTCTCCCTTTCTGTCACAGTGCCCTTTATCCCTTCCCTCCCATCTCCCTCTCTCCCTCCCTCCTCTCTCTCTCTCCTTCTCTGTTCCTTTCTCCCTCCCTCTCTCTCACCCTCTCTCTCTCTCTGTCTTTGTCTCTCAAGATTACCACAAACAAGAAAAATACAAGAAACAGGTATAGCCAAGAGGAGCCTAAGGAAACAACTATGGTAGTTAATTCAGTTCCTTGGATGGCATCCTGGATCAGAACAAGAAACTGGGCAGAAACAAAGGGACTGACAATAGTGCACCAAGTTTACTACATAACAGTGCAAGAATTTTGGTTCTCTTCTTGAAAATATGCCTTAAAAGGAAGAAGCCAATGGTAAAGAAAACTAGGTCAAGGTTATGCTTATACAGAACACCGTACACTTTCTTCTCAGTTCTTCTGTAAGGCTAAACTCTCATCAAAATTAAAGTTTATTTTAAAACTGAATAGTGTGTTCTGTTTGTTTGCTTTGTCTTTAATACTTTACCAGTCTACATTTGCAGTACACAACAATTATATTCACTATGGAAAGTTGGTGCATGTGCAGAACCCAACCAAAATCTTGCTCTTTGCTTTAATCCTCTCTCCTCCCCTCCGTCCCTGGTCCTTTCAAATCTTAGCTCCTTTCCCTTTGGCAAGTTTTCCCCTCCCATTTTTTTTTCTACCCCTGTAGGGATCCATTGGTCTCAGTGTGATCAGTTCTACCCAAGGAGAAATGGTGTCTAGAATGAGAAAAGATAGACAAGAAGACAAAAGCTGGGCTAGGTGGTTGCTGGTTTGCCTGGTAGGCAAGACTAACTCAACTGCACAGCAAAACCTATATTTATTTGTACTTTTGCAAGGTTAGTAACATGTGACACAAGGTTGCCTAGCAAATAATAGCTGACCTTAACCAGGCCTGATGTTTATCTTAAGACTGGGATAGTTTGTTTGCCTTAGGCACGGAGGCCTAGTCCTACCCACACACACTTGATCAATGTCCTAGCTTCCCAGCTCCCAACATACCCCATTCCAAGGTGTTTTCCCCCTTTGAGACAAGGTCTTGCAATGTTTCTCAGTCTTTGTAGGATTCCCACACTCAAGGAATCCTCCTGCAGGAACTCAACCTACAGAGTTCTTAGCAGCTGGGCCAGAGGTTTGCTTCAGCTTTCCTGGCTAAGAATGGTTATTAATGAAAGCATGAGCTATTAGGAAAAGTGAGCACTCAGGGCTGGCTGGTGAGCACTCTAGCCTACTCTGTTGTTCAGCTGCCCTGAGACTGGGCAGCATACGAGGCACTTCTGGAACTGCAGTGTCCTCAGTAATCCACTGCAGCTAGACATCTCCAAAGTTAGAGGTCCTTCCATGACCACCAAGCAATACGCCTCCTCATAGAGCAAGGTGGGGGCTTTTTATGTAACACAAAAGGAAATGTTCCAATCAAGAGTTGCAGGAGCAATGTTCCAATGAACGGGCTAAGCTCTTCCCTTAAAATACTGAGAAAGAGAGTTTTCGAAGCACCCTTGTCCATTTGTTCCTTCCAATTTTCTGTGTGTAGAAGCTTCAGAGGCTCCTTTGGTGCTCTGAGGCTTGATTTTGGGCAAGTCAAAATGACACGGCGACCCTGCCTTTGAAGGAGAAGGGCATCCTCCTGCTCCTGCCAAGGACATGCCAGGCTCTGTGCTCACTCAAGGACACCAGGGTGGAGCCCACTGAGCAGTGGGGTGGTTCTGAGGTGAGACGACTACATTCCAATGTCGACCCTCGAGGGGTTTGTCTCATCTTGCAAGAAGTCTCACAGTCAGTGGAAATCATTGCAGAGCCTGAGCGTGTGGCTGCGGGGCCACCACGAAGCTCACCAGGCCCTTCCTCCCAGAGTCACCAAGCACCTGCTCCTGTGTGTTGGTGTCAGAAATGGAATTCGGGAATGAACACGGCATCACTTTTATTCAGCTTTATTAAGCCTCAGTACATTTCAGAATTCATATGGTTCACTGGATGCTACCATTTGAACTAGTGCTCAACTAGAACAGCGCCCTAGGAGGCTCTCGCTGCCTTATTTGTTGATATCTAGAGTACAAATACATAAACCCTGTCATCTTCAGGGAGCTGAGAGCTTGTGCAGAGAGCATCGTGTTAAACAAGTTGAAGCTTACACGCAAGAACTCTGGGGATATGTAAGGGACAAGAAGAATACGACCCGTCAAACTGGTCTAAGGTTGATGAATTTTATGGTTGCCTGGAGCTGATGCCCCAAGTTCAGGTACAGAGTGCTTGGGCCACAGCGCTCTGCGTCCAGGGGCAGGGGCACTGGCCGGGCTTCTGTTTTCTGGCTTTTAGGCTGCGGCTGTGCTAGTGTACATAGCCATGCAACCTCCCCTTCTATGGGAGCAGAGGCCACCTTTATTTTATTTATTCAAAGCAAGAGTTATCCTCCTGTGTTTGGAAAACTTCCTTCTCCAGCCATTGTCAGATTTTGTCCAACTGTCTTTTTGTGTCACCTCTTGCAGGAACACCCAAGCACTCACAGGCTGTGGGCAGAGGGTCCAGCCTGGGACTCTCAGATAGCCAGAGCTGCGCCGATTGGTTCCCAGCTGCCTGGCCACATGGCTCCCATGCATAGCTGAGCCATGCCACAGACCTCGCTTCCACACACGCATGCTTTTCTCTTCATTTCACAGTGAAAATGTCCACCTCTACACAGACATACTCAGCTTCTCCCAAAACCCACTCCAGACTCAGTGGCTCCTATGGCCCCCTTTCTGCCTTGCTCCCTTCTGATTACTAAACCCCAGCTTGGCTTGGCATTGAAGGATGAGGTGGTGGCACAGCGAGACAGCCTCACTGCGACACAGCAAGAGAAACGCTTGTGGGATGCTGGCTGCTCGCACTGGCCGAGCCCAGAGCGATGTGGATGGCGAACCCAGCAGGTCCACCCTCGAGGTTCTGCTTACTGCAGCACCTCCCCTGCCACGTGGCCTGTGTGGCTGACTCCACCCTCAGAAGGGTGGCCAGGCCTGATGGGACCCGCATGAGACACCCAACACCCTCCTGAGCTCCTCTGTCACACTCCAATTGTCCCTACTGCACACTGGGCCAACCAAGGTGTTGGGCTGAGACTCACCTTGGAAGTTACCCAAGGTGAGAGTGGGGTTTCTCGACCACTTCCATGCTTTAAAATGCTTAGCATTTTCTTCTCTTCCACCAGGGATCCTGTCTCTTCTTTCCTTTGGGTCTGGGAATATCTGTCTCTTAGCAACAAGATGTTTCTATAAGATTTTTTTTTTTTTTTTTAAAGATCCTACTTCTTCCAGTTTCAGCTCTGAGAGATTTAGGGAGAAAAAAGAGCCTGGAAAAACAAAGAAGCTGCTGAGTGAGATGTGCCAGCGGGGGGTCACATCGGCCTCAAGCTAATCCGTGCTGTGTTGAGCATCTTGTGGATCTGCTCTCCTCCTTGCAGAGACCCTTGGGATGCACCGTGATGCCTCACAGAACCCACAGCAGGCTTCCTTGCTGTCTTCCTTGCAAGTGCTTCTGCAGGATGCATGGTCCGGCTGTGCCTCCCACCTTCAGAGCCTCACCTCTAGCTCACAGCTGAGCTTGAGCCTGGGCTTTTCGTACAGTCTCAGTGGAGACCATAGACGATGCACATTAACAGCTGTGTTGGGCTGTATCCGAGCCGCTGCGCACACAGTCACCTGTCTCCGCTTTTACCTAATCCCAAATCAGCCCCACCCTAAAGGATTCTCCCACAATGCCCTGGTTTGCCTGCCTTACGCCTCAGGAAGTCCTTTGCCTAAGCCCATGTTCCCCCTTTTGCAATGGCCTGTTTGTATCACACCCTCCATGTCTGGAGTGACCTCTGTGTCCCGAATCTGCCCAGCACAGTTCTGGTGACACCTGCTACGATGGCTTAGTTCATTTCCTGGCTCATAACTCTACGTTCCCTGTTGCCCAGTCTGTCCCCTCGTTTGGCCAGCATGGCACTTTAGAGTTTCCTTGGTGAGCAGCCAACTGTCAAGCTCTGCATTGACTTTCAAGTCCCAATTTTGAGGTCTCTAATGGCTGTAGATTTTTGAGCTGCAATGGATGGAAACAAAAGTGCAAATAGGCCAAATGATGATGGACAATCTTTTCAACAATTGCATATTCATTGCACAGACACTGAGTTACTCTGTGGTGTGTTTGTACACACATATACTGTAACTGAGAGGACCTTTGGAGTGTGCCAGTCTGGACCCACAGGGATCTTCTGAGTTGGTGTGTCCTGGGAGGTCCAGCCCTGACATGTGTTCCTTTAATATGCATGAAAGCAGATCTGTCACTTGCATGGCAATACTGCAGGTCACCCAGGTGAGAACAGAAGGCATCTTCCCAGAGCTCACTGCTGTAAGGGAGCCAGCACCCAAGGCTGCATGGGGCTGAGGCTCCCAGGGAGGCAGAAAGGTGGGCAGTGAGGCGCCAGGGCACTTTGAGGAGGCTGGGAAGCCCAGCCTGGGAAAGCTGGAGCAAGCGTGCCTTGTTTTTTTTTTTTCTAGTTGGTCCTCAGTTGGAAGCAAGAACAAAATTAGGGAAGTCGTGAGTGGTTAATCAAGTGCTGCTCAATTGGGTTCAGTTATTACAGGGACCACTGCTTGGCTCTTGGATCTGTTACCAGAGACAGTGATGTCAGCTACTGCCTGCTTAGTGGACTGGGCTGGTAGCTCAAATTGTGTGACACAGTTGGGTGTTGATGTGTGTTCTGGTCATGAGTTATTTGTCTATGGACTGTGTGTCTCATGCTTTGCACCATCACATGGCAGGTAGGGAGAAGAAAGAAGAAGAGGAGGACATGGAAGAAAAAAGAAGAGGTAGAGAAATTTTATGGTTTGTGTCTAGTTGTACCCCAAGGCCTTATGTAGCCATGGTGCAGCTTCTAGAGTTTGTGATTAATTCTTGGTCCAATGCTGGCACTATGGGTGTGAGTGCTACAACCTGCCCTGGCGTGGATAACCTGCACACAGATATAGGCAGAGAAGAGAGGCTTGCTAGCTATCGCAGCTGCTACCCCTCTGTCTGCTTCTTCTTGTCTCCCACCATCATGAATGGCTGCCCTCTGCCGCGTGCTGCTGTGCTTTCGAGCCAGTTGAGTATGGATTGAAACTTTCACTAACTGTGAGCTAAATAAAACCTTTCCTTCCTTAATTGTGCATGTTGGGTACTTTGTTGCAACAACAAAAGAAGGATAATGCAGACAAGAAGGCTAAAAAAGAGTGAGGAGGAGAAGGGAGAGAAAGAAGAGGGGAGAAGAGAAGGAGGAAGAAGAGAACGGAGGAAGGGTGAGAGGAGGAGGAAGAAAAGGAAGAGGAAGAGAAGGAGAAAGAGAAGAAGAGGAGGAAGATGAAACAAAGAACAGGAAGCAGGCTGGGGGAGGGAGGGGAGGAAGGAGAGGAGGAGGAAGGAGATGGAGAGGGGAAGAGGGAGAGGAGGAGTGAGAGAAAGAGGGAGGGGAGGGAGAAAGGGAAAAGAGGGTTGGGGGTAGGAATGCGAAAGGAGCATGGTAGCCATAGGGGAAAATGGCTTTACCTGGCTCTCCTCGTTCCTGCGGGCCTGTGGCCAAGGCCTGGCAATGGGGCACAGGTTGAAACCCTCAGAGTCCACCTGGTCCCCCTGGGATGGCCTTGGCTCTGTTCCACCAGCACACAGGATGTGTTGGGATAGGCGTGGCACAAACATGCTTTGGAGGAGAATCCTGCCTGGACATTCTTTCTGGGTGCGGTTATGACTCGCCCATTCTGGGGGATTTGACCTTGAGCTCTGTCTGCACGCCTGGAACAGCTTTGCCCAGGAAGCGAAGCCTTGTCCCGCATTCCGTGTTGGGAGGAGGGCCCGCGCCGTCCAGATGGAAGCACTTCAGCTTCCAAATATAGCTGCTTGCTATTATTTACACGTGGCGCAGCATGGGGCCGCTGCGCGCGCAGGCTTGCTTGTGCAACCGCGGCTGTCGCCGGAGGCCTCCAAAGCTCATCCGCATTTATTTTGCTGTTACAAAGCTGGGCGGGGGGAGCCCTGTAAATAATCAAATGCCTTGCAAAATGCTTCAGTAAGTTTCAAGATTCCATTGTTAAATGCTTCCTTAGCTTTGCCACAAAAAAATTATAAAAGACACTTTTACCATAAATAAACTGCAGTATGAATGTTTAGATGTTCTGTATAAAAATACTGCACTCGGGGAAGCTGGCTTTTGTCGCTCTCTTGTATGTTGATTTACTCGTATAAAAACCTAGCCGTTGATCAGCATCCACAACAAAAGGGCTACTCTCCCTCACTAACGTTATCTAAACTTACGAACCAGGTTCTCCCCAAGAGAGACCGGAAAATAATTTCAAATTTGCAGACCAACCATGAACTAGAAACAAGACATCTCTTCATCTTTGGGAGAAGAGACGATTGATTCCCACAGCAGACTGGGAGGAAGGAGCTTGGCAAACAGGATTCAGGTGCTGCAGTGGCGCAAATCTAGCAAAATCACTCGAAGACTTAAGGGGATCTTGAGGCGGAAACATGGTTGCCTTTTATCTTTCTTTCCCTGCAGGAATATATACAATTACAAAATAGGTGAGACAGATGCACAAAAGAAATAAATGCTGAGATCCGGGTCTTGCCCTCCCCAAGAAGTCCCCAAGATGCACACACCCACTGCCACCCCAAGAGAGAAGATCCATACACAGCCACCACTTTCAGGTTCCTCCGCCAATCACCCAGCTCTTCCACCGGGATACCAGGGGCCCCCAGGGTTGCAGTGTGCACTCGAAGTGCCTTTGTGTGCTTCTGAGACCTGTTCTCTCACAGGGTGCAAATCTTAGTATTGCTTCTCCTTTATGGTTGGCCAGAACCTGGAAGACTGCTGCTCTGGGCTTTTCTTCCACATTTTTTAGTAGATAGTGTCGCTAGTGGCCACACTCATCACGGGGAGCTGGTGCGCGCACTGGCAGCCCTCACTCCTGTCTCACACCACCCGCATCGCTTGGTGCCCTTTTCTGCAGCAAATCTGTCTCCCATGGTCCTTTGCTTTGCTCCTCCAATGACCAACATGGCTGATACCCTTTGGAAAGACAGAGGAGCCACTTGTGCTGTAGACTATCACAGCATCTGGAGGAGACACAAGGGGGACAGGTGGGACCCTTGGCAAAGGACAAGGAGCAATGGCTCCAGCATCAGGTGCACAGAATCTGGTCTCCATGGAAAACGCAGGGCCCCAGGCTGAAGCCTAGAGACAGCTCCAGACTATGGAGGGAGTCTGCAGATGCGGAGCTGGTACCTGTGTCCCCTCAGCAGGAGCCACTGGGTGGAAGCCAGACGAGCCAGGACAGACACACAGGCCATGGCATGAGTCCTGAACATGAACCTTTGAACCCAGGGCACAGGGAAGGTGGGATGCTTCCACATGGTGCATCCCGGATCCCTGCGACCAGCAGCCATCCATAGGTGAGGGTTGTAGTCAGGCCAGGAAGCTGGGAGCACCCAGGGGACTTGGAAGACACACCCTGGGGAGTGTGCAGCCTTGCCTGGGAGACCCTGTGTCCAGGAGGCTGACCAATTGTTCACGGAGAACCATGCAAGAGCAGAAGCCGGATTCGCAGAGCAAGGTCCCCAGGTGTGGATACAGCCTGATTCAGCACAGTCTGCCCCAGTGTAGAGGGCTGCAGAGACGGGGGTGTGAAAGTGAGTTTGCAAGAATAGAAAATTCCTTTTATAACATTTTTTTTGGAGGGGTATGGGGGACTGAACTTAGGACCTTCATACTGAGCTTCCGCCCAGACACTTTTACTTTTCACTTTTAAGACAGGGTCTTGCTAAGCTGCCCGAGCGAGACTCAAACTTGCCTTCTCCCCTCCACTCACCAAGTTCTGGGGTTTCAGACCTGGACCTCTGGCTTCTTCGAATGCCACATTGAGACAAATGATGATCCTCCTCAGACACTACACATGTGAATTCACTGTTTCTTGTGTTTGTCCTTTATTTATTATACGCTATCTGTCTGTCTATATCTATATCTATATCTATATCTATATCTATATCTATGTCTATGTCTATGTCTATGTCTATGTCTATGTCTATATCTATATCTATCTATCTATCTATCTATCTATCTATCTATCTATCTATCATGGCTGGCTCAGCCTGCCCCGGGGGTGGGGCTGGCACAGCATGTGGTGCTGGGGATTGAACCATGGTCCCTGTGGTTGCCTAAGTTTGCCCAAGCAAGTGCTTTAGACTGCTGAGCTATCTCGCCGGCCCTATATGCTCACTATTTTGTAAGGTCTAGAATGCATCAGTAGGTAAAAATGAACCAGTTGCTCCAATGAAATGTGGTTTATAGGAGCTATAGTTTGAATCTGGATGTCACTCCAAAGCAGTCTCAGGTGGGGCTTCCTCACAGTGGCTGAATCAAGAGTGTGTGATGCTGGGATTGAGAGTGCATGTCCGCTAGATCAGTCCACTGATTGGTTTGATGCTGTCCTAATCCCAGTAGCTGAAACTGAGTATAAAAGGAACGGAAAAAAGCTACTAAGGTCCCTTGATTGCTTTTCTATCATCTTCCCACTGTCTCAGTTACTTTTCTCTCATTGCTAAGAAAAAATGCCTGACGCCCAAAATGAAGGAAGGAAAGGTTTATTTAGCTCACAGTTAGCGGAGCTTTCAGTCTGTTCTCGGCTGGCTCCAAGGCAGCAGTTTATGGTGGTGGAAAACAGCAAAGAGCCAAGGGAGGGGCAGCGGCTGCAGCAGTTAGCAGGCCTCCCCCCTTCCCTACTTCGTATGGAGGCTGTCAGCCCAGGCTGTGTGTGGCACTCGCATCCCTAATTCCAGCATTGGATCATGAATTAATCACAGACTCTAGAAGCTGCCCCAGTGACTGCATGAGGCTTTGGGAGGACACCTAGACACAGGACACAGACCATAGCACCCACCTTGAACTTTTCTCCTCCGCAATGTCTGTCTGCCAAGCCCCCTTGTTACTTCTTTCACCTGTGGAAAGGAAAAATGAAGAGAAATGAGTGTGCATTACATCCATGTGTGCCAAGAATCCCAACCTTTGACACGGAAATTCCTCACTCAGTGGTCAAGCTCTGTTCCCAAGACCAGCCATTCAGTGAATTGCTTGCTAAATGAGGAGTACGCATGGTACAATATTCAGAACAAGGCAACGGGAAAAAGCACCTGTAACTTGATGACTGTGCTTTGATTTACATAACTTACATTCAGTACTGTAATGTATAACAAAACACAAGACTATAGCACTGTGCTATATATGTGTAATAGGCAAAAATACAGCATGGCATGACAACATATATTGTACAAAAGAGGCAGTGAGGTTGTGCGACAAAATATACAAAACTGTACAAGAAAGGACAGGGTTGTAAGCCCCAAGAGTCTGCCTCAGTTGTCAGTCTGGATGATCATTAGGCAAGGTGGCTGTTAAATTTTTTAAAAAATTGATGAATTATCTTAATATTCTGGATATTGAGCTACTTGTGTGTCTATCATTTAATCTTACTGTATGTGCCCTAGCATACATTTGCAGCAGAGAGACTTCAGGAAAGAAACAAAAGCATATAAAATATCACCAAATAGGGGTTGACCTGACAGCTGTCAAAACTTTAAACATTAAGCAAGGAGGCTGTAGATGCAATATTAATATGTGTATATGTGTATGTATTTCACTTTATATTCAGCACAGTTCTAAGGTACAGATACCGTTTTCTGATTTTATTTTCAAAGAAATAAAACTAAAGCTCGGCATGGTAAGTTAATCTAGAAAAAACATGGAAGTGTGGGGGATTCTCTAGCAATCATCACACCATGTATCAGTGAGAAACAGGTAAATACAATGGCGTGGGGACCCAGCCCACCTGCAATGGGGTGCAAAACCAGGAATACAGGGAACAAAGGGTTTACCAAGAGCTGTGTGGAGAATGCGTGAGCTCTGGGAGGAGCTAGCAAGGGAAATGCTAATGAGGCCAGGGGCCATGCTGGTGGGGAAGAACTGAAGATTCTTGAGGCTCCACTAGTCTATGAATCCAAATGTTTTTAAGTGAGCAGAATTAGGCTTGTGCTCTAGAAGACATTTGCACTACAGAGACTTCAGGAGAAAAAAACAAAACAAAACAAAAAATGAAAGTGTATAAAAAAGATCACCGAACTGGAGTTGACCTGACAGATATCAATTATATTTTGTAATTATGGTAAGATTAAATGATTGATACACAAACAGCTCAACATCCAGAATATTAAGATAATTTATCAGTTTTTTAAAAAGGTGTGATTGGTACAAATGTGAAGGAAAAGTTCACACAAGGGAAGTTCTGAATGCCGCACACACATCCCAAAGGTTCTGTGTCTCCAGTCATCATAATTGTGGGTCCCAGCAGCATCACCAAGATCTCCGGACCTGCAGATCTCCTTAGTTAAAGCACAGCAAATTGAAAGCACCAAACATTGCCGATGGTCTAGGCCAGTACCTCGCTGAGTCAAGGGCCCATGCATTGGGCCCACTTCTGGGAGCAACCAGGAAACAGGTAGTGAAATTGGACAGATGGACAGCCCAGCTAAGGACTTCTACAAGAGGGCATGGCCCCACCCTCTGCTAAATCTCCTGTTCACAGCAACGCTGATATTAAACATGACGTCACAGCTTAGAAGCAGTTCCAGTGCCCATCAGTGGAGAGTGGCTCTAGGTCCCGCTTCAAGACAATAACCTGCTCCTGGAGTCCTTAGGGAATCCCCATCATAGGACACTCGCCTGCTTGTGGTCCAGGCCATATGGTTTATTAGAAAGGACACCTGCTGGGACAGGGAGTAGGGAGAGCAGTGGGTGCACTGTCCCTGGCCTGAAGTAACTGCTCTCAGGCTCACCTTTCTCCTCCACGCCCTGTAAGACGTGACTGTTGGAAAATGGGCGGGGGGAGGGAGAATACCTTGGACTCCGTTTGGACTGACTGTTCTGGCAACCCCGTGTTTCTTGGGGTAACACCTAGCAGGCACTTGATAGGTGCCTTGGAAGCTCTGCAGATTGGCCCAGGATGGAGGCAGAGCACAGGCACACGCATAGAGCTGGGCAGGGCCATGGGACAGGCGAAGGGGAGTCATTGGGGAGGAAAAACAGTGGGTGTGTGAACCTGGAGGCAGGCATCTGAGGTAAACGCTGTGCGATTTTTGACAGGTCTTTCAGTTTTACGCTTTGGGGCACAAACGACAATGACTTGATTTCTCTCCTCTTGCATCCTCCCTCGGGCTCGTGGGTGCCCAACCATGAGAGCACTCAGGGCTGCCGTGTGCCTGGAGTCTACAAAGTGCAGGTACTTCGCTCCTTCCCTGGCTTCCAGGCGCCTTCCATTCATCTGAAAGAAAAGAGCTTAGTTATCTCAAGGATTGAGAAAAATAAAACATGCAGAGAAGTGAATTGATTTGGAATACATTTGCATTCAGTTTTTTGAGTTTCAGTCAGATTCATGAACTCCAAGAAATAAACTTATTCATTGTCTGAGCTATTGCCCCCTCCGAAAGGTTCAATGAAGATTCGAATTTTAGATTTGTACTGTTGAAGGGAAAGGAAAAGGAGTTTAGTTGGTCACTTCTGCATGACCAGGTCGCGTGAGGGAAAGCACTAGAATAACACCGCAGACAGCTTTGAAGTGTCAGGCCCTGACCTCGGCCATAGAGTGTCTTGAAAACCTTCCTGTCAGAGCACATTACATATAAAATTATCCCCTGGCAAGATACTCAGTATACAGATAATGATCCAACAACAACTGGAAAGAGTCAGTGACATACACCTCGTTCAGGTCTCAAATAGGAATTTTCTGGAGAAACATGTAATAGAGAATTGCTGGATATCAACGTGAGTCTAGCTTATTAACTCATCTACTGTAATTATAGGTAAGAGAAAAAAGGTTGCAGAAGGGGAACAAAAGATGCCAACTTCAAAGCCCACCTGGCAGGACCTGGTGTAATCAGAGCAGGAGGATGCGCCTGCAGTGACCCCAGTTTCCACCCCTCTGCCCTGGGCTGTCCCTGCCATGGTGTGGGAGGGGGCAGGATTGGGTGAAACAAACCCACTTGGGTGGGGGGAGCTCATGGAGAGAAAACAGTCTAGGTCAGGGACCCAGGGTTCCAGCCTCCAAATTGGTACCACTGCTTTTGACCAGCTACTTGGGAGTGCCGAACTTCCTCTGGCTTGAGTTCCTCATTAGTCAACATGCTTCATAGGATCAAGTGTTCAAATTGTGTGCATGAAAAGATTCAGGTCTTAATACATCCCTGTCCTTTTTTCCTTTTCTTTCTAGCAAACTGTGATGTGCCTATCGTGAGGGATAGAAACTCAACTGGACTGTGGGTTGAGCCACACCATGGGTATTCAGGTCGATGACTCTTTGTGATGACCAAGGTGCTTTTCCTCTCCATACTCTGTCTGCTCTGAGAACTGAAGTGTTTCATTCAGGTGAGGTGATCAGTGCTGGTGCTGACTTGTTGGGTTCCCTGGGATTCCAAGATGGAAGCCCTTGAAAGCCAGGATCTCATCCCAGGCATGTGATTTGTCCAGTTGCTGACTGGAAACAAACTCTAGGGCCCGCCCTTCCCCTTCCCTCACCTTAGGAGTCAGGCAAAGGTGACAAAGGTCATCAATGAAATGCTTTGAAACTAGTTAAGTATTTTAAAGCTTTACTGACATATAAGTGTGTTAGCTACTTTCTACTCATTGCTGGGACAAATACCCGACACTCAAAATGAAGGAAGGAAAGGTTTATTTAACTCACATTTCGTGGAGGTTTCAGTTCATACTCCGCTGGCTCCAAGGCAAACAACAGCAGTTCATGGCAGCAGAAAACAATGAAGAGTAGAGGAGGAGCGGCAGCTGTGGCATCCATCAAGCCTCTCTCTTCCATATTGTGCACCAGCAGTACAGTGTGAAGATTGGAGCTCCTCTGAAAAACAGGACTTCTCCAAGGAAGCAGGGCAGGGAAGGAACACATGAACACTTCCTCTACTCCATTTATATACTTTTGTGATGAGT
>PVKN010009822.1:0-23333 GCA_004027915.1 Capromys pilorides
TTTTGAGATGTTATCTAATGTCAGGCAGAAATTTTAAATTAGAGAATATTTAGACTCAATACAGTGCTTATATTAAAATATGCAGAGTTGAGTATATAGTTAACATGAGGAAAATGATCCCAAGGACTAGAGATATTATGGGTATTAGGGATACAGTAAATGTTGGTAGACAGAGTGGTAGAATGATCTTCTGTTCCCTCTGTATTAGGCCTTTGTACGCCAGCATTGTCTGGAATGACTGGGGATGCAAGGCTGCTTCAAAGGGCTTTTCTCTCTAGGGCTTGCTGGTGAGCACAAGGCAAGTTTCTCCAGTTCTTGCCTCTAGAAAGTGATATTTGAAAGAGGAAGCATTTAGTTCCTGGCTTCTTTTCAGAAAATTGAGATCTCGAAGATTTAAAGAGGTTGAAATACTTTCATCATTCACAGATAGAAGTAATAGAGGGTTAAAAATGAGATGATCCTGCTGTGTTAATAAAAGCAAAGTCAAATGTATTCCTCATTGGGCAATTTCCTTTTCAAACTTAATACGGAATACTCAATTCAATTAGTGTTCAGCCATCAAATTTAGAGAAAAAGATGAAAGGAAAAAAATATATGTATGGAAATCACTTGGAATAGTTATTGTAGGAGTTGCAGTAATAGCCAGTAATAGCTGGAATATATATATATATATATGTATATATATATATATATATCAGAGTTTCACGTTATTTTGTTGTGGTCAGAGCAAAAAACTCAACTAGATTATACAGTTTTACCAAGTGTACGGAATACATTTGTGAATACAGCCTGTAGGACATATTAATTGCTTTGTGATTTTTTCCCCCCTCAGATATTGTATATATTTTCCTTAAATTCATCTAAAAAACATAAATATTTTTCACAGTTCTCCGAAATTGACAAAGATGTATTCTGAGTTGCATTCAATCTGTGCCATTTTAAATTTTCTTTAAAAAGCCTCTGTATATCTGCCGTTGACCCAACAGAGTAAGATGTTTCATAGGGTAGGTAACATATATCACTTCGACAACAAGTGTGTATGAGAGTCCACTAAAATTATTATATGATGTTCTAGAAATATCCAAGTGTTTATTTTTATGTTATTACCATTGTTCTTGCCTTCTACAAATTAAAAAAGAATTACCGCCTGGCATAAAGATTTTGTTGCATAAGCCTGGACGTTATGTGAAGCATCATAATGGTTACAAGGAAATTAGCCCAGCTTCTGTTTGCCCAGGCCTTATTCTCTAATTGAAAGAAGCTTCCAGACTTCATTAGCATCTGACAGGGCTCACGGAAGCAAGTCCCAGACTGGCCCAGAAGGTGACTGGGTCTCACAGGGTTGCCAGTACCGCTTGCTTTCATCTCTCCCTGTTTGACAGAAAGTGCTGAGCGAATTTCTGTCCTGTGACTGAAGCTCGTTTTGCAGCAGCTCCTACTTGGAAGGCGCCCTGAGCTGAGCAGTGCTGATCCTTTTTTTATTTGCTATTGGGATGCGCGGCTGGAGAGACATTGTGATACTCAGACTTCACAGTTAGGATGCGACCTTCGGTCTGTGAGAGGAAGCCTTGTGAAATGAGTTCCACGGACCTCATTGTGTTGCGTGCATGAAATCTTATTGTTAAATACTGAAAGACGGTATGCAAAGCGTGGGGATGTATTTCTAGAGGAGACAGCTGATGGTTAGCTGTTGTGCAGTGAACCCACAGACGAATGACCCCTCCATCCCTTTACCGCATGTGAGCATTGCTTAGCTGATACAATGTACAGATCTCAGTGTCAACCCGGCCTTCTCTGTTCTAAAATAGGCAGACAGCAAACAAGTGTTTTTTCACATGAGCACTTGCCATTTTCTGCATTATTTATTGCTTTTCACTACTTTTTTTTATTTTATTACTTTTAATAAGAAATAATGAGAGTTTCAAAACATGTTAGTAGGACAGCCACAATAATTAATACAATACATAGTGTTGTCTTTAGTTGTTCAGAGTACAAGATGCAGACATGATAGCTTTTCTAAACACTATTGGTACAAATATTTCTTCTCATTGAACTAAGAAAGTAGTTGTATGTATAGTCCAATATTCCATAATAGAGGTGGGTTAACAGCAAAACTGGCAATGTATTGCCTTTTATTTCAAATCAGGTTAAGAGCCGGCGGTATAGCTTGGCGGACTAAGCGCTTGCTTAGGGTAAGTGCAGGGGCCAGGGTTCGATTCCTGGCCCCACCTGCCGCACCAGCCCTGCTCTTGAGCGTGCTGAGTCAGCGATGGAGTCCGGGCATGGTGGCGCACACCTGTAATCCCAGCACTTAGCAGGAAACAGGAAGATCACTATGAGTCCAAGCTGTATAGTGAGACCCTGTCCAAAAAAAAAAAGTCAAAACAGGTTGACAGAGAATATTCCTTCTGGGCCCTTACAATTGTGCTTAGTTATGTCATTAATGACAGGAATTTTTATTTGTAGATTTTGAAATTACTTTCTTCTGTACAGTTTCTCTTATGTGTCTTCTCAGAACATAGTGAAGGACTTAATGAATTTTTTCTTTTTAGCTAATTTGACATTGTGATTGGAGGGAAGAAACATGACCTTAGAGAAGCCCTTTCCCTAAACATTAATAGAACCTGTTTTCACCAGTGCCAGAAATACCAATATACCTCCCTCATCCATAGAAGTGAAAAGAAAAGAAAGAGCAACAAACAAGCCAAGGGTAAAGAGCAGAGAGGGGCTCATAATCATAGCCCCTTGGGTCTAGGAAGCCCATCTCATCAAATGGGCTCCCTGAAAGGTTAGCTTGGCTCGGGCAGCATTTCATCTATTATCATGAAAAGCTGTCTTGTGCCCTTCCCCACGGCCTAACACTAAGGATTGTCCAGAGCAAGGTTAACCTTGGCTTTCTTTAGAGCCTGTGGGCAGAAAGAAGAGTCCTACTTTGTCTTTTAATTTTTGGAGGCACTGGGGATAGAATCCAGGGTCTCTTGCTTGCCAGGCACGCACTCTACTGCTGGGTCGGGTACATCCCTAGTCCTTTGTACTCCTGTTTGTTTTGAGACAGGGTCTCCCTAAGTTGCCCAGGTTGGTGTCACAGGTGGAGTCCTCCTGTCCCAGCCTTCCAAGTAGCTGGGAGTTTAGACCTCTCTGAAAAGTGCCAGTCATTCCCTGGTAATGCCACATGAGCCTTTGCTTGCTATAAGAGACATCACCATGTTCTCTTCCTATTTTGTGGGTGTGGAAACAAAAGCATGTCCCAACTTTAAACGAGGTGTATGGAACCTGAAGAATTTCCTTTTTCACTAAATGTCATCGACACTGAGAGTGTGCTGGCCTTTGCAGATCCTGTGAAGCCGCCTGGCACCTCCTTGCAAGCACCTGCCGACCCAGCCTTCTCTCTAAACGCGGCAGCATCCTGCACCCAGGCGGAGCCAACCTCTGCTGCTCTACCTCCATACCAGCTCATCAGCCTCCCACCGCACCCAGAAGCTCTTGGCATCCAGGATGACCCTCAAGACTACCTCTTGCTGATCAACTGTCAAAGCAAGAAGCCTGAACCGACCAGGTAAATTGTGCCTGCTCTCTGGATCCTGCTAAAGGCTCTTGATGGGAGCTTAGGTTTCAAGCTTATAGTTTAGACCCATATGCCTCTATTAATGATTGCTAATATTCAGGAGATTTTTTTTTTTTTTTTTATGAAAGACACAGAGTCTCTGCTGCTTTGAGCGAAGAAGCTCATCTGCAGCAGACTCTTGGAAACCTGGCTACTGTTTCACACTCTTTGTTACAGACTCACAGTATTACTTGCCTAACAGATTTCACTGATTTATAAATGGTGATCTTGCTCCATTTCTTATGTGATTGTAAACCAGCCAAGGGTCATCTTTTGTTTCTGAAGAAGGAGAGGAATACCTACTACTAGAAGATTTTGAAAGCAAAACGATTCCATTGCAGTGAGTGTGTTGTAGTTGTTTTGGATCTGTGTGAGACGTTAATCAAACAGGTAAAATCCCAATACAGCAGATTCTGTTGAATGTACAAATTGAGTTTTAGTGGAATTTGATAAAAATTAAATATACTGTTAAAAGCTATACAATTTTCAGTTTCCTAGCTAGCAGTGAACCAACACTCACCCCAAGCTTTGATCCCCCTACATATCCATCTTTCTGCTTAAAAATTTATAATGCAGTGTTTGACTGAAGGGGCCACACGGCCTTTCCTAAAGCCTTGGTACCCCTTGTCCCCTTCCCCGTCTTCTAGGCTATCAGAAGTTTTACTTCACTAGTCCTTGACATTTGATGTCGAGGAGTTAGAAGGAACGGTGAAAGAGACAGAAGGAGTTGGAAAACATCGTTTTTCTATTTAAAAAAGAAGCAGGACAATGCTCAGCAGGCTGGCCTAAGCCATTAGCAGCCCTGTGGCCATCAGTGATGTGACCACTGGTGACACTGTTATCAGTTGGGTGTGTTTACTTACAATATAAAAGTGGAGGAGAGCTGGATATTACACATAGATGATTTTTTTCTGGTACTTGGGATCAAACTCAAGGCTTTCATACTGAATTATATTCCCAGATCTTTATAGTTGTTGTTGTTAGTAGTAGTAGTAGTACTTTTTATGGAGACAGGATCTGATTAACTTGTCTAGGCTGGACTCATGCTTGCAATCCCCTTCTGCAGCCTCCCAGTACGCTGGGATTGCAGGCATGCATCACTACACTTGGCAGAAAGATTTTTTTTTAACGTCTTATTTTTTTTCAAAAAATAGTTTGTTAATGTTCAACTTACTGAGCTAGGACCAGAAATAGCCCTTGTTAAATTTTTTTGCATAGAATTTATTAAGTAATTCCTACACATATAATTTATATGTGTTTTATGTATACTTTTTTACATAGAATTTATTAAGTAGTTTCTGTGATCCATTTCTTGAGGTGATGGACACACCTCAGACATTCCAAAGTTGTTTTTCTCTATATTTGTTGTAATGGGATTTTACCTGTCAGAACAAGAAAATTATATAAATCAAGTTAATAATACCAAATTCTAACTTGATTGTGCTTGTTTGCTGTGAGTACTTTAAATTACACACTTGCAACTTTGTTACCTATGCTACTAACTAAGATTTTATTTTCCAATATCATTTTCAAAAGTCAGTAAATAGCCAAGTCATAGATTTTTAGTATATTCATTTTCAATACATTTGCTTGTTGTGTAGTGTTTTCCATTGATTTCATTGATATCATAGCTTTCCTTGTTGCAGTGGAAATTAATTTGAATGTTATTACCCAGATATATCTTGCCAGTTGTATTTTTCGAAAGTGACAGTTGAATAACAAGTATTTACGAAGTGTGCATTGTGTGCCCACCGTTATGCTAGGTGCTGTGAAGGTACAAGTTCATTGTGTAACACAGGGTCCCCCCAGAGACTGTTGCCTGTGGAGTTTGCAAGAAGGGCTTGTTAAGATGTCACAGAATGCAAGCATTCAATATTTAATGCTTGCGCAGTAGGTGGCCGCTGCCTTGCAAACTCTTGTTCATTCTACAAGACAGCTCCCTTAGGAAGCATTTCCCCAAACTTGTAGTTGGATTAAATTTCTCTATGCTTTTATAACCTGGTGACTGTGCCTCTGTGTCTCTCTTTTGTCACAGTATTAAAAATAGCTTGCAAACTTATTCTCCATTAAACTACAGGCTAGTAAGAACAGGTAGCTTTTCTTGTTCCTCATTATGCCCCTACTCTTAGCTTCTGCATTCAAGTTACATAGAGTGCACACTTTAGAGTATGCATAGATGATTTAGAATTCTACCAGGGGACAGTGAAAGTGTTTTCAAGATGGAGAAATCGTGAAGAAGCTCTAAAAAGCCTTTGAGGGAAAGAAGGGGTGAGAGCGATTATGGTAGGAGGAAGACATGGAAAAGGAGAGCCTGATCAGGAAGCAGTGGTACCTACCCCAGGAGCCCTGGGTGCTACATCAATAGCCCCAGTACTGGGTATGTTGTTTTCTGACTTTGTAGTTTCCACATCCAACAGAGACCTAATAGGTTTCTCTGAGTAGATGAATAATATAAAAGCTTTATGTTGAAAATGTTGATCTGGGCCAGCCAAATAGCTCAGCAGGTTAAAGCACCAGCAAATAGGCACAGGGGCCTGGGGTTCAATCCCTGGGCCTGCCACGCCAGCCCTGCCCCCCTGGGGCACGCTGAGATGGCAGTTGAGACTGGGTATGGTGGCGTGCACCTGTAATCCCAGCATTTGGGAGGCTGTAAATAGGTGGATCACTATGAGTCTGATTTAGCACTGAGACCCTGAACATCCTATAGGCCCTTCTCTAAAATATGAAAAAAAAAAAAAAAAAAGTGATATTGTAAGAGTATCATCCCATGGATAGATCAGATAAGGAAGGCACTAGGGTAAAATCCAGTTAGTGGGATTTAAGTATCATAGATGTCACCTGAGACATGGGCTTGAACTTGG
This sequence comes from Capromys pilorides, assembly GCA_004027915.1. NCBI lineage: Eukaryota > Metazoa > Chordata > Mammalia > Rodentia > Capromyidae > Capromys > Capromys pilorides. Next base: position 6,466 of record PVKN010009822.1, read on the forward strand.
AGTGGTGGTGGTTGTAGGAATTGATACATGGGTCGGAAGGACTGGGGACTCACTGCATGAGTGATAGTGGTAGAAATCAGAAGACCAGTCAGGTTAAGTAAGTTGAATTTGTCTTGGGACATGTGAGCAAGGTCCTACAGGGATGAATGACCAAGTAGAAGCACCAGTTTGAAAATAGGGGACACACAGTTTGGTGAGAAGATGAGCATTGTCAGCATTCAGAGAAGAAGGTGAAGGGATGAAAAGGGCTGATGATTCTCTCATGCCGTAAGTAGTAAAGGGCCAGATAGTGGAGAGACAGGGGAAGGAGCTAGTCATTGAGAAAAGAGAATTATGGGAGAAGGAGAAGGGAAATCAGGACAGTACGCATGGTCCTCTGGTAGCAAAGGGGAGACTCTGCAGGAAAAGTGAAGTATGTTGTGCCAGGTGTTACCAAGCATCCAGGAAGGATAAGCCCTGAAAAACAGCTGTCCCTAGCTATATAAAGAAATACATGTTTCAGTTCCTACAGGAGTTTGGACAGCGGGTCTAGCCAGTTCTACATCTCATTTATCACTGAGGAGGCGAGAGTGTGCTAGTGTTGTGACCTTTATCTTGGCTTACACACAAATTTTATGGTACCTCAAAAAGTAGAGACTGAAAATGTACCCAAAGTAAAAGCATCCCCAAGTGAGATTTCTCAGAGTTAATTATTGCTTCAAGTTGATTAACTCTCTGCCACGTATCTTGGTCCTCCAGCATAGACTGTTAAAGAAAATTGTTAACTCTTTGTAGGCCATATTGAATTTGCCCAGTTCCAGATGATCAATCGCTTGCCCTTCAGCCTTGCAGAACAACTCATCTGCCAGAGGCAGGCTAAACAGCAGTGGTTCAACTTTGTAACTGGACTGGCATCAAGTTTTTGCATGCTCTTCATCAGAAATGATTTTGCTTGTTGCCTATGCTTTCTTCATTTTGCTTTCCCTGAGTTTTGTAATGTCTGATTCTGGTGCATCAGGATTAGGGTTTTTACGTGTGGATCTCCTTGATGCGAGCAGGTATAGGGCAAGAATTAGAACGCTTCTGGTGGTTTGGTGGTGGTGGTTTTGTTGTCTGGTGTACAATCCTAAAAAACTAAAAGACCATTTATGTTATAAATCTTATGGGATCATACAAAAGTTCTAATGGAGAAAACATAGATTTTTGATTGCTAAACTATAGCTGTGCTTGCCAAAATTTTACGATGTCTTGACCACGTTTTATCTTGTCATTAACAATTTTTTCATAGAACCCATGCTGATTCTGCAAAATCCACCTCCTCTGAAACAGACTGCAATGATAACGTCCCTACTCATAAAAATCCAGCTTCCTCCCAGAGCAAACATGGAGTGAATGGCTTTTTTCAGCAGCAAATGATATATGACTCTCTGCCCTCGCGCACTACGTCTGTCTCTGTAGACTCCAGCCTTTATAACCTTCCCAGGAGTTATTCCCACGATGTTTTGCCAAAGGAGTCTCCATCAAGTACTGAAGCTGATGGAGAGCTCTATGTTTTTAACACGCCTTCCGGAACATCCAGCATCGAGACTCAAATGAGGCATGTGTCTATTAGTTATGACATTCCTCCAACACCCGGTAATACTTACCAGATTCCACGAACATTTCCAGAAGGAACCTTGGGACAGACATCAAAGCTCGATGCTATTCCGGATATTCCCCCGCCTCGGCCACCAAAACCCCATCCAACTCACGACCGTTCTCCTGTGGAAATGTGTAGCATCCCACACGCAGCCTTAGACACTGAAAGTTACTGCATTCCCACAGCGGGAATGCCACCATCGCGAAGCAATACCATTTCCACCGTGGATCTGAACAAATTACGAAAAGGTCAGCCCCTGTCTGCTTCTCCTCTTTTAGAGGCTAGTGATAGAATAAGTGTTCTGATGGTCAATGGGAGCCCTTTTTTTTTCCTTTAGCTCTGCAGTTACCTACATATGTAGCCAAGATATTAGAGGCTTAAGAGACCCCTGGCAGGGTGTGTGTGTGTGTGTGTGTGTGTGTCCCCGCATGCCTGTGTGTATGCGTGCATGATATATGCATGTATGTGTGTGTGCATTTGTGTATGTGTGCATGCATGCTGCACTGGAAGGGAAAGGGTAGAGTTTCTCGCTCCTAAAGAGGTACAGCCTTTGCTATGCCTTCTTGCTGCCTGGAAAGATGCATCTCTCCCACTTTCTATGAATCCTGGGTGGGTGGCTCTCTTCCTCCTCATAGAGGAGCAGGAAGTGGACCAGCCACAAAGCCTCTCCTAGGCAGACCATTTCCTGTATTTGTATGCCATCACGGCCACTTCTCTGTCACATCTGTTGGGCTTTGTTTCCTTCCTTCCTACAGAACTGCCTTCTGTGTTGTGTCTAGCAGGTGATACTTTGGTTCCAGTTAAGCCATTATTCTTTTTGCTTATTTGATTATTTTTAAAGCCTTGAGTCTTTTCTCTTACCACTAGTTATTGCTGATGAGTTTACCTTTTTTTTTAAGTATCATTTCCTAGAGTCTGTAATCAAAAGTTAACAACCTCATGAGGGAGAAAAAGCGTGGATTATTTTCTAAAATTCCTAAAGGGCTAAATATAGAAAACCAGAGTTCTTAATGCACATATTTTAACATACCTGTGTGTAAATTTCTGTTTTTGTTGTAGTTTTCTGGCTTATAGTCCACAGGACTGTTTTGTTTATTTCCCCATGCTAATGATGTTAACTCAAGGCTTTGGGTATGCCAGTGAAGCTCCGACACACTGAGCTACCTCAAAACAAAGATTTAATGTAGCTTTTAAAATTATTTTATCAGTATCTTATTTAATTCTTCAACATCAGTTTCTTAGTCCCGTCCTAAGATGGTTCTATAACTTGATTATGAATTGGTGAAATATAAGTTAAATCCACAGTAATGGGGAAAAAAAGAAAATTAGAGGCACTGTTTCTTTTTCTCCATTTTTGTATTTACACCCAGTATCATTACAGGCCCAGAAATTCACTTTCTTCCATAATCATGTATTGCTACTGACCAGCAGATGAGTGTGTATCTGCATTTTTTTGGTGGTTCTGTATGCCAAATTCAGATGCTGCTATTCAGTGACCATTCTGTTAGAAGTGTGTGTGTGTGTGTGTCTGTGTCTGTGTCTGTGTGCATGCACACGTGCATGTGTGTGCAGTTATTTATACAAATAGAGAAAGAGACTAGGTCATTCCTGATCACCCCAAGACCCTGCAGAGATCTGAAGAAATGCCAGTAGTTTGTTCTTTATTCTAGATGCTTGTTCTCAAGACTGCTATGATATTCCACGAACATTTCCAAGCGATAGATCTAGCTCACTGGAAGGCTTCCATAACCACTTTGTAAGTATCACTTGCCTTGGCATTTTTCAGAGTATTTCATTGTCAAAAGTTTCGTGCTTCTTAACTGGAGACTGAGATCATGAAAGGAAAATACTGCCAGATCCATGGGGGAGTGTGAGAATTGTATTTTCCCATTTGACGGTAGTTTTTGTTTATTAAAAGAAATGTATGTGTGTTGTAGAAAATCAAAAATGTGCTGACAGTGGGAAGCGTCTCAAGTGAAGAGCTAGACGAAAACTATGTCCCAATGAATCCCAACTCACCCCCGCGACAGCATTCCAGCAGTTTCACGGAACCAATTCAGGAAGCAAACTATGTGCCCATGACTCCAGGGACATTTGATTTTTCTTCATTTGGAATGCAAGTTCCCCCTCCTGCTCACATGGGCTTCAGGTCTAGCCCAAAAACCCCTCCCAGAAGACCAGTTCCTATTGCAGACTGTGAACCACCCCCTGTGGATCGGAACCTCAAGCCAGACAGAAAAGGTACGGACTGCACAGTAAAGAAAAGGTTGGGAGAGGGAGGGGGCAAGGTCAGCGCTGCAGTTACCTGCTGCTGAACAGGACACTGCTTGTGGGCTGCAGACTCCAAAACAGTTCCTGTTATTTGGTCATCAATGTAAGGTAGCAGTATTCCTTCTTACAGCTTAAAGAGGATGACGTGTTGATGCCCAGGTGAGATTTATAAACCTCCTGTCTCTAGAGTAGAGGTTACAACGTAAAATACCCACAAAATTAGCAGAAACGATGTGCCTGCCCCGTCCAAGTGGAGTAACTCAGTCCTGCCTCGCTGCAGTCTTTGTTGTCTTGTGAAACTGGGCTCATGTAGTCAGTTGAGTGAGAAATACTTTCATGATTTTATTTTAAATTCTGTCAACTCATTTATGTCTTTAAAAAACACTGCAAGCCCAAACTGATGTTTCTGCAAATTCAACGTGGCCTTCCTTTGCTACCTTGGACCCTTGTTTCCAGAGCACAAATTATTAGAGGCCATACAAAATAATTAATGTACTGGATGTGACTATTTAAAAATAATGAGACCGTTGGTATGATCTTTTTGTTTACTTGTAAAACAACTTTTAAAAAAAAAAAAAAATGTTTTGCCCTGAATGGGGAATGAATAATGCTTGTAATCTGTTCTTGTCATACTGGATTTCCTACATAAAGAACATGGTTAGTTAAGAACTTTCTGTAAAAGGATCTTTTCCAACAAGTTGGGCAATATGAAATTTTTAAAATTTGGTTTTCAGTCATCTAAATACAGACAACTATTGCGTTGCAGTGCATTGTTAGTGAAGCTTAATCTTCACTACCAGATAAGCTAGGCAGGACAGTTTCTGGCTCACGGTAGGGGATGTGAGCACGTTTGGAAAGTCTCCTGTGTTCCATGCAGCTTGTTCAGGGTATGTGATGTTCCTGTCTAGTTCTCATTTAGTAAGTCAGGATCTACCTGTGCTGAAACAAGAGCGTAATCAGAAACCGAGGCAGTTCTGTGGGTCCATTCCGACGTCTTGTTTGCTCCCTCGCCACTTCTTCTTAGGGATATCTGCTGTGGTTTTTTTTTTTTTCACATTCTTCCCTGCTTTTCTGTTTTCTTCTGTTTTGTGTCCTCTGAGTGGGTCTTTACTTGCCGAGCTCTCTGGCCTGCAGCGCCCTCTATGGTCTGGGCTCAGCTTCTTGGCTTCTTTCTGCAATCCCTTGTAGCTGCCCTGCCAGCTTCTGGTTCGTCGCTTCAGCTTCTGATTGCCCAAAGACTGTGTAATTGGGTGGCTCCGTCTTTTCACCCAGGTCATGTGATGGCCTGTAGGCTGCTGCTGGGTTGTGGGTCCGCCTTTGATCCCACAGCAAGGGGGAGACAGGTGTCACACCCATAGCACCCAGGGTTCCCCAGCAGTTGGGCTGCCACCAGGAGTGGTTCATGGACTGAGCTCACAGGCTTCTTTTATAGTGTTTCCTTTTGCTTCTCTTCATCTTAATTGATCTCTTAGCTCCATGTGAGATATCACTGGTCACTTCCTTCTAGCATACAATATGTAATGGTGTGTCTGGACATGGGTACGTTTATAATCGCCTCTAGGTCACCAAAGGACAGAGATGCAAGGGTCATGAACGCTGAAATACTAAAAGCTATCTTTTCTGTAATTCATGTTAGCAGCTCATCTCTACCACTTTCTCTATTTTTTAACCTCCTGCTTCACTGTTTTGTGTCTTGAGGTCCCTCATAAATGTGGAAAAGGCACAGTTTGGAGAAGGCTGTAAGCCTCGGCTGTAGCTCCTGTGTCCCATCTTATTATCTATTATTTTGTTGATATATCATGAGCTATAGATCATTATTATTACACGATGGATAATTAGTCTTCTATATCAATACAGAAAAAGTATTATGTAGTTCAGTACATGAGGGATTAACTGGCCTAGCTCCTCTACACAACCTGAAGTGATTTTACAGTAGAGTCAATCAGCATAGGTTCTTGGTCACTTGGAGACGGTATTCATTCCTTTTTAAATTAAGCTAAGCGGTGGGGGAAAGTCTCATTTGATCATGAACTTTCATGACTCCTAACATCAGGTAAATATTTTAATTTTAAGTTCTGTGACATCAGAGGATAGCAAGCTGTTAATTCAGGGTCTGTTTCGAACTAAAGCTCAGGAAAATTCTGTGAAATACGGCTTGGTTAGTTTCCGTCCCTCCTCTAACTAGCTCGACACCCGGTATTATGGCAGAAGGGTCTGCAGCAAACAACGTCAGACCAGCCTCGCTGCTCCCTCCAGTTTTAGACATCAGCTGCTGCAGACAGCAGCACAGAGGAGTTCTTCAAATACCTTTGAGCAGTTGAAGCTGCAGAAGCACACAGATGCGCGGAGTGCTGACACCTGCGGAGCCATCAAGGGCCTCCCACCCGCCACCCGCTCTGTGGAGCTGTGAGTTCACCGTCCTCTTCCTGTCCTTAGCATAGTTGTTCTGAACCAGGCTTTGCCTATGGTAACAGAAGCGCGTTGTAAGCACGCGTGCCCTTTGGGAAGCAGGTAAGGCTGGGCTGGAAGTGCAGCGCAGGCCTTGGCTTGGCTCCTTCAGCTCAGAGCTTATATTTCTAGTGGAAAATCATAGTATTTTGTAAGTGTGGGAAGCTTGTGTGAGAAACCTGTTGCAGCTTCTCCAGAAGTGCTGGATACACCTGCCGGACTGAATTGATAGCCTTGCGGACGTAGGCCCCACTCCCCATCCCACCTTCACAGACCTAAGCGCTTCCCCGCCCACAGAGCCTGCCCTTCTTCGCGAGGTGTCAGGTCTCCTCCTCCCTGCCACCCCTGCCTCCCCTCCCCTCCTTCCCTGGTCTGTGACCAAAAAGTTGCCCCTCCCCTAAAGAAGCAGGTGGCCTAGCAGAGGAGGAGAAAAGTAAACAGTTTACCCTCCTTGCCCAGGAAGGGGTTGCGGTGGAGGTCAGCTCTTGGTATGCCTCTGAGGAGAGCTCCCCTGAACAGAGTCGGTGAGCCCAGCAGAGTCGACTAGGTGGTGCTAGAGGATGCCTGGGCCTGCATAGCTTCTCCTCAGAAAAGCAGCCCCTGAAGATCTGTTCGTGGAGAAAGGGGGTGAGACAGCTCACAGTGTGGGGAGGTGACCCAGAAAGGCGAGAGGGAAGGTAGAAAGGAGGAGGAGAGTCTGATGCCTTGCAGGTGCCTGGTCCCAAGGAACATGTAATCCACGCTAATGAGACTGGACTTTATTCTGAGCTTATCATTAAGGGGTTTTATGCAGGCAGGTTACACAATCAGGCTGGCTCTGAAATGCTCCTTCTTGTTAAAGAGAAAAAGGAGAGGAAGAGAACTGCGCAGAGGACTCGCCCAGCTCTGTGCATGCAGGCTTCTGGAAGCTTTGCTTGGGATAAGATCAAATGGAAAACAAACAACAAAAATCCCTTTCTGATTCTCTCATCTTGGGGGAATTACCGGGACCTAGAAAAACATGGAGTACACATGTAGAGAGGAAGAGGAAGGAAACAGACATGAGACCGACTGGTCCTACCCATTTCTAGAGCTCTGGGTCTTCACCAACTGGCATGAGGGGTGGGGCTGCATACCATGGCGCCCCCTGCGCGGGCCCCCACTGATACAGAAGAAAGTATCATGCGGTCTGCGAGGCTGTTTTCTTTGTCATGCTTGGAGTGGGTGCCTTGAGGTAGAAGTCACCTCACTGCGTCTGATGGTTGTAGCAAGCTTTAGGCCTGAGAGGGCCCTCCTGCCTGAGAAGCCAAAAGCGCTGCGGGCAGAGCTGGGAGGCCACGCCCTCAGTGTTGCTTCTGAGAGGCCAGTGTTCTCTAGCTAGCAGTTTTCATTTTCTTTAAAGTAGGCTGTCATGATGAGATGCAGTAAGTAAATCAGTATAGTAAGAAAATGTTAGACCAATACTCCAAAAGGCTAGAATTTATTTCTTTTAATACTATTTATAACACCACCTCCCTTCCTTTGAGTATAAGTGTGTAAGTCATTTAACCTCTGTTGTAATTCCCACATTTTACAAGGTAGAACTAGATAATCTCTAAATGAGAATACCGTTAGCTTTAAAGTTCTGCAATTCTGTGATATATAAAGAGTACAGATTTATGGGGGAGACAATTATCAAAAAATACCTATGTTGTTTTAGAAATGATCATAACATCAGAGTACAAATTAATTTATGCAGGGCCGGCCGAATAGCTCAGCGGATTAAAGTGCCTGCAAGCAGGCACAAGGGCTGGGGGTTTGATCCCCATGCTGGCCCCGCCCCCAGGGCACACTGAGAGGACAATTGAGACTGGGCATGGTGGCGCACGCCTGTAATCAGCTCTTGGGAGGCTGTAAACAGGCGGATCACTGTGAGTCCCATCTGCTAGTGAGCCCTGAACACCCTGTAGACATTTTCCTAAAATAAAAAAAGCCAAATTAATTTATGCTTCTTAGTCAATATGGACCACTTCATTTTTATATTTCTTGATACTTTTTTTTTAAATACAGGGTCTCGCTGTACAGTTCAAATTTGCAACGTGACTCCTGTCTCAGCCTCCCTGGTGCTGGGATTACTGGCTTGAGCCACCACGCCCAGTTCTGGGGTGGCACAGCTTGCCTGGACTTCCAGGGCTGGCACGTCCTGTGGTACTGGGAATTGAACTTGGGACCTTGCACTCACCAGGAAAGGCTGCTGAGATATCTTCCCAGCCCTTGTGACGTTATTATAAAACGTGCTAACGTGTGCTTGGTAAAAATTTATCAAATGAATAAAAAATCGAAGTACTTTAGTCCACATGCCTTCAACCATTTGAGAAATATGATAAAAGAAAAACCTAAAGTATTAAAGTATTCTTAATTTTCGGTGCGAAAATTTTACAAAACCAAAATAGCTTTAGTTTATGCTCAGTCACATATTTGAATTTCTTCTTGGTTGTTTCAAAGTACAGTGAAAGCTGTAGAATTTTCATTAAACATTGACTAAATGCTTATCTGAAGCTGTAAGGAGTGTGAAAGGTTTTGTCTTAGACTTAATATTTCAGTCCATTAAAACTAGATTGATTTGGGCCGGCAAGATGGTTCAGTGGTCTAAAGCGCCTGCTTAGGAGGGCTCAGGCAACTGTGGGGACTGCAGTTCGATCCCCGGCACCACATGCTGCGCCAGCGCCACCACCAGGGCGGGCTGAGCCAGCCACAAAATGAATAAATAAAGAAACAAACAAACACAACAAGCAAACAAATAAGTAAATAAATAAAATTAAAAAAAAAAAAAAAAAAACTAGATTGATTTGTACCAGCCTGTGCATTAATACGTGAGTTATGGGCGTAGGTAATGGAATTACTAAGTTTAAAGAAAGATACATTTGCTTCCTCAGAAGAGATTGTTTTTCAGTGAACACAAACAGTGATGTTTTCCTACACAATAAAATCCAGAGATCAACAGTGCCCCTAAGAGCAAAACACAGCTGGAAACCCCACTTGCGCCCAGTGCCACCTGCCAAAGTATGCTGCAGTCTTTCTTCAAGTCCTGTCTAGAGGGTCAGGTGGGCTCGGCATGAAGGCTGGTTGAGGCGCAGAGGAGTCACGGCCTATTCGCATTTGTGAGGTCGTTGTGTTCCACACACGCACGCACGCCCTGGAACTTAGTTCATGGTTATGTTTACTTTAGTGCTATTACCTCTTTTCAGTTCTTTTACTGTCTGAAAACCATTGGAGTTATTTAACCCACAGACAGTGGAGGAGGAGATAGGGCTGAGGAGTGTCGTAGGTTAGACTTTCTCCTCCCTTCTTTTATCAGTAATGTGGGATGGCTGCTGCTATTTCAATGTGACTTTTTTGTTTCTTTGGACTGTTTTGGAGACAGAATTTCACTGTGTAGTTCAGGCTGGCCTTGAACTTGGAATCATCTTCCTGCCTCAACCTCCCAAGTGCTGAGATTATAGCTGTATGCCTATCCTCACTTGCGATATTCATTTCTGTTTGCAATATTGCAAACACCAAATTGAGTTAGGAAGGACCGAGCAGAACAAAACTAGCAAAACACGTCAGCCCACAGCACCAGTCCGTGCAGCACTGCTTGCTTGTGACTTTTGCCCAACACCTCCACCATAATAAGCTTTTCATGGAGCAGAAACCACATGCAACATTTATAAATAAATGCATTTTTAACTCCTACTTAATATTTTTATATTAAGAAAACCAAGGGATACCCTGAGAAAAGAGCACCTTTTTAATGCCCTAGAAAAAGGATAGAGAAGATGAAATGGGACTCAGGTCCAAAGCCCACACTGGTTACATGACTCCGCTGTTGCCTTGTGTGTCCCTAGGGCTTGTGATGTCTTGAAAACTGTTGGTCCTAATTGCGTGCATTGTCGCAGTCACACTGTACACTTGCCTTTCCTGTGACTGTCCAGAACCACTAGCTGTGGAAGTAAGACGGCCTTCAGCCAACGCTACTGATTTTGTGTACCTGTTTAACATTTGAAGTGTCACACATGAGCCCTGCACTTTGGTGCACGTCCACAGTCCCAGCTACCTTGGAGGCTGGGGCAGGAAGAATGCAGGTTCAAGACCTAGACAACCTGTGCAGCCTCGGCTCCAGTAAATGGAGTGAATAGCTCCGTGGAGTAAAGGTTCAAACTCTGGCACCCCAGACGCCGTTTGTGTGACCCTGCCAGCTCCCCACTGTTCCGTGGTGACAAGAAGTTCTGTTTATGTGTGCTTTCCTACGAGACACTTTAGAGGGTCCCATGAGTCTTTAGTGTACGTACTGCACAAGTGACCACTTTAGTGCCCACCTGAAGCAGCATTTACCTTTCCAGGCAGACCTCGCTTGCGTTGTAACTTGAGAAATGCAAGACATTGATTAATAAAGCAGCGGTAGATATTGAGTTGAAAAAAACCTCGGAAGGACTGAAATTTGAAAGCTGTGCATGAGAAATAGAGAAAACAATGGTGTGGTGCGGGAGAGCCCAGCTGGGGAGAGCGTGTTGCCAGAGCCGGCTGTTTCCTGCTCTAGCAGCTCCTTCCACACTCCCGTGATTTCCCCAGTGACTGTTCCAAATCCTGTGCTGTTTGCGGATTCCTTTGGTTTTGTGGAGCTCGATTCACTGAGGAGCGCTTGAAGGCGACCGAGGGCGGCGGTTCCGCCCTTCCCTCGGAGCAGGGCCATCAACTCCTCTTCCATCTCTTCTCGGTTCCTTTCGGTGTGAAGCTCCTTCTCCTAGCTGGAGAGGACTACAAGAAGACAGGCATGGGGTTTCCTGGTTTTATCTGTTGGAGTTACTTTCTCTTCCTTCACAGAGCGTAGGTTTGTTCTTGCCTTGTTTTTCTTTCTCTGAGCACGGGTTTTAAAAGCATCCATCTCCTTGATGTTTTTGGCTATCCTGCGATCACCCTGGACTCCAGGCAGCAGGCCAGTGTTCCCTCAGGCGTGGGGACCTTTCTTCTCGACCTGATTACCTGTTTCCTCTCTTCTACCACTTCCCGTTTTAAAAGTACTTTTTCAGAATCATATTGATAGATGGATAGACTCTGTCAATACTAATAGAACATTAGCATTTTAAGATCAAATGAAAGTGATCAAAGAGGAAGACTCTTAGAATATAGCCCTGAGGTTTTGTACCTGAGGATTCAGAAAGTGGTACCTTTGCTGATGCTGGTGGGGCGTTGGTTTAGAGTAGGGATGATCGGTTCAGATTAAAGTATTAGAAGGACAACTGGAGATGATCTGTCAGGCCATTGAAATGTAGAATTAAAGAAAATGGGAGGCTGGATGTGGTGGGATACGCCTGGAATGCCACTAGTCTTGAAGGCTGAGACAGGAGGACGACAGGTTCAACCCTAGCCTGGGCAATTTAGAGACTTAGTGAAATCTTGTCTCAACATTTTAAGAAGTGGGGAATGTGGCTTAGTGCAAAGGCTGTGGGTCTACTAGGCTAAAAAGAAAAGAAAAAGTGAGGAACCCCAGCTAAATAGAGCAGCCATTCAACTTAATTACTTGCCCACAAACAGAGATAAGACACCATTCAAATGTGCAGTCAATTTCAGAAGATAAACAGAAAAATCAGGAGACAGCCACAGAATTAAGGAGAATGAACATTTCTAAAAAAAAAAAGAGAGAGAGAGAGGCGAGTGGAGGACACCCCCTGGGTAAACGCCAACAAACCTAAGTAACCCTGAAAGCATTTTGTTATTATTTAATATTGTGTCATCCTATGCCAGCTGTCCGTCCAGTTCAGTTAGACAGAGTGCTGCTGAGCACATCCGTGTACACAGCAGAACAGCTTACAGGAGTGCGGAGCCTGAAGCACCTTTCTTCTTTTCCATAATTGAGTTCCTTTGTGGCCATGTCATACAGAGGGTTAGGAGTTCTCAAACTAAACTGAATCATTCAAAACTGAACCTCAAATGCTTTCTTGAGATTTTCTCTATCTCAGAAGGGACAGAGAGGGGGCTAGGGAGATAGCTCCATGGCACAAGTGCCTGCCTGGCAAGTGCAAGGTTGTGAGTTTGAACCCTGGTCCCGCAAAAAAATAAAAATAAAAATAAAAAAGAAGGGACAGAAGTACAGACACGGGGATCCATGGTTCAGGAAACCTTAATCCTATCTGGGGTCAGTGTCATGACCTGAGCCAGCAATGGCGCTTCATTCGTAAAACGAAGAAGCTGGATTTGATCGAAGGAGCTTTGTGCGAAAATAAATTTTTCCCATTAATAAAACCCTTGCTTTTTGTCTTTTTTCAAAGGGCAGTACACTATTTGGGGGAGTTGGGGAATTTAAAAGCCAATGTCTTCCTTGTTTGATTGAAAAGTGTCTTGTCACTGTGGCCCCGGTACAGTGGGGGTTTAGAGAATACATTTTTACGTGAATTGAAATACATTTTAAATGAAAGCTGCCTCATTTCAGACTAAACTTAGTGTATAACTGTCTAATTTAGAAAATTGGTTAATTGGAGAATTTTCTGGTTTTTTTATAAACTGAACAGTCACATTTTAAGAAACTTTTAGATCTCAGTAAGACGCTAGGTAGCATCCTTTAGCCAGAAATGTCTACTTTTGCCCCCGATAGATATCAACTCCATTCCTGAAGAGAAAGTTTTCGTGCCATTGAGAATAGGGAAGCTTGAGTAATGAAGCTAAGCGATGTTGCTACTCTTGCATCTCCTTTCTAATGAGAAAAGGCCTGAGATCACCAGTTGGGAGTCTGACATGGGTCCACCGCAGTCCTTGTAAAAGTCAGAGGCCAAATGACAGAAGAACAGTGGGAACTGAGGTTCTGTTCTTTCGCACTTCCATTGAAGGTTAGGTGGCCAGTAGTAGAATACAAGTATCTGGGTCTTGCAAGATGAAGCCCCTGAATATCTAAAGTCTAGGAGAAACGAATCAGGGCTGCTCTTGGTTTTGGTTTTGTATTAGCAAGTGTCACAGTGGCCACCTGCTTCTCCTTGAGCGCTTTGATCTGGAGATGCAGGGACAGTCGGATTTGTGTTTGTGAAGCATCTCTATCAAGTTAGAAAAGTAACGTAGGGAAGCAGGCCTTTGTGCTTTCCCACAGGAAACTGGGCTTCAAGGAAAGATGCCACCGGTCTTGGACAGGGCAACCTTACGATTTTTGTGAACATGTTAGAAGGAACCCTAACATGGCACACGCTATTCCTGCCTTCCCCATATAAACTAATCAGTCTCCTTATCCCACTAACCCCGCAGTCCTAAACCCTTTGCCTCGTATGCCATTGCATGCAGCCTCTTCCCTTTCGTCATGCTAAGCATGCGTGGTGTGCAAGAAACTGAAATATTTTCTACAGTGCTTCTGTTTTATGCTCTTAGATGTGATAGTTCTACATATGGCTCTATTGATATTTTTAAATATATAACCCATTTTCCAATTAGAAAATAACATCATATTAAGAGAGTCTTCTTTTTGCCAAATAGGTCAAAGTCCCAAAATTTTAAGACCCAAACCCCATGGTTTAGAGCGAACTGATTCACAAACCATAGGTGACTTTCCTACAAGAAGAAAGGGTATGTACTTTAGCCCCGCATGCTCTATGGGACCCTGGGAATTTATTTACTGTGGAATGTTTTTTTCTTAAAGACAAAAAAAAAAAGAGCCTTAACTGCTATAACTGTTGTGAATAAATCTCCCCAGCATGTTATTTCTAAAGTCAATGCTTCCAATAATACGTGATGATCTAGTTACTATGTCATTAACGGCAGCATGTTACATATTTGATAATGTGATATTCAGTCTTGTCCTTTTGCATTATTCCTTTTAACTTTTTAGACAACAGTTTCTTTAAGCTTAATAACTGCTTGTGAGTTTGAGTTCCAATGTTTTCTTGTCTTTATATGCATAACGTTCATGTTTTCTGTCCAGAGCCATCATGAGGAGTTATCTCTGTGTATTAATTGTGTCTTTACTTAGAAGCTGAACAGCTAAACTGCTGATAGCCTTTGCATGTCAAAAAAGTGAAATAAGCCAGGCATGGTAGTGCCCAGCTGTAATCCCAGACCTCGGGAGGCTGAGGCAGGAAGGTCATTGTGAGTTCGAGACCAGCCTGGGCTACAAAGTGAGCTCAAGGCCAGCCTGAACTGCACAGTGAGACCCTGTCTCAAAAAGACAACAACAAGAACAACAACAAAAGTGAAATATTAGCTAAGCATGTTGTTGCACGCCTACGCATTTTAAGGGGCTGAGATAGGAGGATCACAAGTTTGAGGCCAGCCTGGGCAATTAATTGACCAATACTTTAATCTCAAAATAAAAATATTTTAAAAGAGGAGAGGGATGTAGAATGTTTGTTTGAATGGCTTGCATAAGACCCTAAGTTCAGTTCTCAGGACCTTAAAAAACAAAAGTGAAACATCAGGAATTAAATAATACAACATTCTCTACATATCGCTTTTTCAGTATATACAGAAGGAAAATTGCTTTAATTTGAATTTAATAAATGAGTTCAGTTTTCACTATATTTGAGTCAATAAAAATAACTTGGCTATGAGCCTGTGGAATCTGTATAATCCTTTGAAATAACTGCCTATTTTGTAATGTGATTACATTATATAATGTGATTATAATGTGGATTAAAATTACAGCCAGGTGTGGTGACACATGCCTGTAATCCCAGCACTTCGGAGGCTGAGGCAGGAGGATCAGTGCGAGTTCAAGACCAGCCTGGGCTACAAAAGTGAGCTCATGGCCAGCCTGAACTGCATAGCAAGACCCTGTCTCAAAAAGACAAAAAAAAAAAAATTACACCTAGATGAACAAAAACTAAGGAACCTGGACAAATGAAAGCCTTCCTTTAATGTCAAGATAAAATATAGCAAAGATATTTATCAAATATGTTTAAACAGCCTTCTGAAATATAATTAATTTAACAAATACTAGTGTTTAGGGTTTTTGCTTAATACATTTCTGAAAAATAATTTAGTCATGACATTGAGAAAAAAGCCAAGATCTCTGTAGCACACATTAAAATAACTGTCTACTGCAAAAGTGAGATAAGACCCTTTATTTTTAAACATTGAATAGAAGGAATTAATATTACTTAATTTAATTTCATAAAATTAAATTAAAATTTGAGGTGATGATTTAATGATTGCCACTTCTTAGGGCATAGAGGTGTAACCTATCTTTGTGTTTTCAGATTGACTACAAAATTATTTTTAAAGATTTTATCATTAATCCTAGTGTTTCTAGCAAAATTTTATTTTGGTTCTAGTGAAGTTCTTTAAATCTTTCCTGGGAATCATTTTGCATGTGTGCTCGCATAACTGATGCTTGGGTATGGGAAAATAAGAATGTTTTTACAAGATGATTAATACCCATATTGAAGGTAAATTTGTAAAAGAATAAGTTAATAAAATAATGGAAAAAAATGAATCAAACAAGTATAAAGGAATTGGGCCGCATTAGTCTTTCTTGTTCCCTTTATATTCATAAAATATCCTATTTATATTCATAAAATATTCACTTAAATGAAGAAGCAACATATTCTGATGAAGCATTTAATTTAGCTTTTGCCACATAGAGTTTAGCTGTGTAACCCAACTGGGGACACCCTGTAACATCCTTGAGCTTTATTTCATACGTGAAACTAGCTTGTCTAGGATGGAATCCGTCAGGTATAAACTGAGATAGAGAGGATCTTATTTACCAAAGTTTGTACACTAAGATCTCCTTTTTTCTTTCTTTTCAGCCAAGCCAGCACCTTTAGAAATAAAACCTTTACCAGAATGGGAAGAATTACAGGCCCCAGTTAGATCTCCCATCACGCGGAGTTTCGCCCGAGAGTAAGTACTTGGCTTATAATACGTACTTTGACTAACATGACTGTCTGAAATTATTAATAATCAAACAAGGTAACTTTAACAGTGATTCTCAAAGAACGGTTGGGGAGCGCGCTTTTTGGAGGTTCCATGATGTCATAAGTATTTTCCCTAACTTACTAAGAAGTGAATTTGCCATTGCCATTCTCTCTGTACAGTGGTGTTTTCCAGATCTTAAGTGATAATAATCATGTGACAGTTAATGGAATGTGTATTTTTGTACTCTTTAAGTTAAAAATTATTTCTATTTGCTTTTCTAGTATAATGTTAATGGAATAATATATATAAAATATCTTGAGGGTCCCAGTAATTTTTAAGTGTACTAAGGGCTTCAGACCAAAGAATTTCTGATCTGGAAAACATAATAGTTTCTTATAGGACTTATTGAATTGAGATTTATTTAAGTATATATAGGGAAGTGAGAATAATTTGTCAAGATAAAACTTGGGTTAAATATGTGGGATTTTTTGCTTGTTTGCTTTTAGAACTGGGAATCAAACTCAGGACCTCACACTCGCCAGGCAGGTGCCTTGCCACTGAGCTATATCCCCAGCCCCTTATGATCATTAAAAAATCTACGTATTGGTAGTTTTTTAAAAATAGGATTTTTTAAAGTTGTTATTCTTTTTTTTTTTTTTTAAATGTGTCTTTTTTTTTTTTTTTTAACTTTATTTATTTA
>PVKN010009823.1:0-23316 GCA_004027915.1 Capromys pilorides
CCTCACTCCTCAGAAGATGCCCACTCCAGCCCAGGATCAGGGGCCCCCATTCCGCCATACTTTTTGGCTTTCCCCATACTCCTTGCCTTTGCTGCAGCCTTTGACATAGCTGCCCCTGGGAAGGTGCTTTCTGGCTTTCTGTTCTAGCTTTTGAATTTTATCCTGTTGAATGTTCTTTCTCAAATGCCTTCTTAGTCTCATGCACACTTTAGATGTAGGTTGCTTCAGGAATCCATCTTCAGCTTTATTCTTTTTTCCATTTATTTCTCCTCCTAGAGATGACCTTAATATTGTCATGTCTTCAAATATAAAGGCAGTAACTACAGAACACTTCTTTTGCCAGCCTCTGACTCCAAGCTCGCTTATTACCAAGTGTCTCAAGTCATCATGTCAAAACCAAGTGCAGCTTCCTTCCTACACCGAGGTCACTGCTACTGTCCCTAGGTTAGATTGTCTAGCCCAAGGTAGAAGCAGAATTTCTGTAAGATTTGTCTACAGTATGTTGCTGATCAGACTTTGACTCTCATTCTTTTCATGCCAGTAAGTGTTCAAAATGGAGTTCACTGCCTCTGTTCTCTTCCTGCCCTTCTCTACCCCATGTGTCTGGAGTTCTCTGTACAGTAACTTCTGTCCCAAAAGTTCCTCGTTGGGAAGATACCAAAATACCATGCCCAAAGTGAACCTGGGATTGAAGTTTCCCACGAAGACGCATTCTTTCAGAGCCCATTTTCTCACCATCTCATCGACATGCAGGGGTGGTCCAGCTCCAGGGCTAGTGTGTTCTTGTCATGGTGTGTCATGGCATGTGTCATATACTTTTGTTTTCCAACTAGAATGTCAAGGTCCTGATCAAAACTTCCTGTGAAGCACCTTTACTCTTGGCCTCAAGGCTGAGGCAATCACTACACCCTGTGACCTCCACAGCATCTTCTTTGGAGCATCAAGGTGCCAGCAGGTGATAGTTTTCATAATGTCACTGAGTTTAAGGAGCCCTTGGTCTACTAGGCCATGAACAATGTTTTATGTATTTGTTGATCAGTCACCCAACCACCCATCCATCTGTTTGAGATACCCACCTATCCACCTGTCTTTCCATATGCCTGGCTGCCATGCCTAAGAGACCCTCCAGTGATAATGTATTGAAATAATATTAGTATTTGTAGAGTCACAGTGCATACTGCAGGCTAAGAATGTAATATGGGCATCTTGGATCAGTCATCTTTTGGAGACTATTATTTGCATGATTTAAGCATATAGTAAATGTGGTGGTTTTGCTATTTAAAAAAATACAGAGAAAATGACATCGTGGGTGCTGAGTAGATGGGTTGAACGAGTGAGTTAATGCTAAGGCACTGGTGGAAGATGGACTCAGAAGTAGGTAGAGAGCAAATCTGCCTCCTAATGTTCAAAAATTAATGTGATCAGTGCCATGTACTGTACAATGTTCTCTACTCCACAAAGCACTTTGTGAACCTGCTGTGCACAAACTGCATGCACGAAGCAGCTAGGGCCTACCAGTGGCCGACTAGCAGCCCCATAGGACAGTGTACTGGACTCTGTGACCAAGACTCTTCCTGCTAGCACCTAGACCAGTGATGGTAAACCTACTGCACATGTGTTACTGTGCTCGTCTTTTAAAAACTGTTCATGTAGGAGTTGTTTTTTAACTAAAACCTCAGGATTAGGTTTAATAGCAGTGTCGGCACTGCACGATACCTAAGTGTATTTGGGGCTGTGGTGTGGTACTTGGTCTCCAGAAGCCTGGCCATCACTGATGACGCTCTCAGCAATGCCCAGTATTCACCAGCAGCAAGAGCTTAATTTCTGAGCTATTATTTTCCAACTTCACCCTCCTCTTCTACTCTTTCTCCCCATTTTTACTTTGCATCTGCTTTGTGTGCCACATTACTTTCCAATTCTACAGCCCTAAAACGTAGATGAAAGAGAAGCTAAACTGGGTGAGACGGTCTCAATTAGACCAAACACTGTGAACATTTTCCCACTTTCCATGTAAGAGGAAATTAGACACCAACCTTGATGTTACTGCTCATAGCTTTTAGCTGAATAAAACTGGCTAAATCACAATAACCATGACGATACAAACACCTATGTTTGCTTTAAAGTCTTTATTATCCTGAATATAAAAGACAGAAGTCCTTTAGGATATAACAGAGTTCTTTATGTGGAAACATTTTTTTACAAGTGAAAAAATAAATACCTCTTGGAATAAAGGCTTATATGCTACTATGTGCCATTAAAAAAGTAGAGTTTTAATATCTGACAAAATGTCTGTGCAAAGAAACAAATGCATAACACATTACTGCTACATTAAGGCAATATGAAAAGTATACTCAGAAATCTCAGTAAAGTGACAGTGTAGGTTTCTAGCTTTAACTTAGCTAGTATTGCACCCGATAAGGTCATTCAGGTTTCCTGACATCCTAGAAAACCCACTAGTGGACCAGCTTTCAAAATGCCCAAGGAGGAGTGGAAAATATGTTTAAGGAGACAGGAGCAAAAGAACCCAAACTCCTCTGAAAGACACAGAGGGGGCAACTGAAAGAAGTAAGCATTTACACACACACACAGAACAGAAACAAGAAAAACTCAAAACACACACACAAAGAAGAAATAATACCTAGAAACCCATTGTAAGGCTGCACAAGGCTTGATCTTTCTGGCAATGTGGCTCCCACAGTGGCACTGGTCTCCAGGGCTCGAAGGAGGAAAGCTGGCGGTGGTGTGCATCTGCCCCTCCTCAGTAAGCTCGGCTTCTCTTCCCAAGGAAAATGCTCTCCCTTTTAAGTCTTAAAATATTTCACAGACTCAATAAAGCCCAAGACATGCTTGTCCACTGCTTTTAACCATCTTTTTCATAATCAAAAAGCATGGGGCATAGGAGGAAAAGGAAAAAGGAATAGGAAGAGCCTCCTTGTTGGATTTTAGCTGCTCTCTCCTAGCCAGGCTGGTTTCAATCTGACAGACAGCATGTGGCCGACCTTTGGATACAAGATCTTGCTGAACTGTCCAGGCTGGCCTTTAACCCTCCTTCCTTTTTCCTCAGCCTCCCTAAAGCTGGGGTATAGGCAAGTGCTGCCACCACCACAGGCCTGACTCTGAAATCTGTTTGTGGTCCAAGCATTCTTGAACAAATTACAAAAACAGAAATGACGTTACAATGACAACTATTTAAGAAAAAATTTCCTACTAAAAATGTTCGGTGCTCCACGGCCATACAAAAAGAACCAAGTAAATTCCTAAAACTACTTACAAAATCTGCCGCAGGTAGGAAGCTTACCTTGGGATACACTACGGAGACTTACAACACCATTTCCTAAAAGGTATCCACTTTTTGGCTATGTTGCCACTGATAAATATTCTACCTGTTACTTTGATCATAAAAAAATCAAAGTCCAAGGAATGTGTCTGGGCCCCAGGGGGCTTCCTTGTTCCCCTCACTGGGCTTGTTGGCTCTAGCACGGGTGTTTCTGCAGTGAAGAGTGGCTGTATTCCTACTTTGTTCTTCTTCTTGTTTTTCTTTGTGTTTTAAATGTTGCATGGCAGGTGGGTGTTGGGAAGGAAATTATTTTCTCCATAAAACTATTCTCATAGTTTACAATAGTGCAGTTCATGGAAACATGGCATGTCCCACCAATGCAGGACAGATTAGATGACAGTCAGATTGAGAAGACTGGTGTGAGTTGGCAGATAGACGTGCTGGACGTGTTCCACACGAGACCGGCAGACTGGACACGACTGTAAGAGAGAAGCCAACAGGGCTGGTTAGGACAGCTTGGCAGGCTCTTGGTGGCAGTGTTCGGCCTTGCTGTCTACCACACTGAGTGTTCTAAATAGGCTGTAATCACAGTGACTTCTAGGTTTTCAATTGGCAGGAGACTTTCCTGATAGGTTTAGTTGTTTAGACTTTACAAAGGCCTGGAAATAAGTATGAACATGCATACATGAAAGGACATGAGGTTGGCTTTCCCTAAGGCTCTCAACAAGGCAGTAAGTAAAATGATTTCTCTGTAGGCTGTGGTCCCGCAGGAGTATATTCAGGTCACCTTGCAGGAGACCCCTCAGAGACTGTGTGACCTCAGCTTAGGTGGCTGATGGTGGAGCCCACACTGTGTGGCCTGAATATGGCTCTGCTCCCACTAACAGGCAACAAGCCTGCTCTCTTGGTGGTTGGTAGAAGACTGATGCACAAGGTCAGAATTTGCAGCCCAAAGAGGTGAGCCTGAGTCCGTTCTCAGGGAAACTGCTCCTCCAGGTGGCATGATCTGCTCTCGGGAGGGGCCCAGGTGCCCTGTGTGTGCATTCTCCAGCCCTAAGAGCAGCTGCGAGACCAGCAGTAGCTGGAGGACTGGGTGACATGTAGTGTTAGCATTCGTTTTATATAAACCACAGGGACTGAGCAGATGCTTCTGAGAAATAAAACCAAGTGAAAAAATTATTGGAGCAGAAAACATGAAAAAGAAAAAAATCTGTTCTCTTGATTTTCTCTATTAAGATTAATTTAACTTGCTAATCAGTAGCAACCAATCCAAGAAGCCATCAGAGACATTTATAGTAATAAAAAGAAATTAATCACAAGTAATCAAAGTAAATAACCCACCACAGCAGCTGAGTTCATTGTAACCCCGAATTGAAGAATTTTTTTTCCCAGTACTTTAGGCAAATACTAAGACCTTCCCTCCCCCAGGGGTCAGGAACAGGAGGCCACATGGAGTGGCAAAGTGGCCCTGGGTTCAGCCACCAACTCGAGTAGATGGATTACTTCAGGAATCTGGACCTCACGTCTAGAACTTGAAAACATGTCTAAGATGCAGAGTAGCTCTGCTGGGTGAGAAAACATGCGAGTCTAAAACCATTTCCAAAGGGCCACCAAGCCCAAGCTGCCCGGGCAGAGATGGGCACTCCTTGAGCACCAGCCATCCTCGCATGCCCAGCCCCTGCAGCCTGGCGGGTGAATGCGGACCAGCGGCCTCTCACCTGCAGCTGTGCCGCGCAGCTCTCGCAGCACACAGTGTGGCCACAGGGGCAGAAGGTGGAGTTGATCTCCTCCTCGCAGCACACCATGCACAGCATGGCCTCCTTGAGCTTGCGTAGCTTCTCCTGCAGCGCCCGGGTCTGCTGGCAGCTGAGGCCCTCACAGCTTCTGCAGTTCACGCTGCTCCCAGACGACTTGAGCGGGGAGCCGGGAGGGCTCTGGCCATTCCTCGAGACAAGGTCCAGCACGCCAGCATTGTACAGCGCCCTCCTGGCGTGGTCATACACCTCCTTTGATGTTCTTTTAATGTCGAACACGTATTTCTTGCCGAGATTGATGTTTTCATTCAGAAAGAGGGAAGCCAAGTGGCCCTTTAAGTCACGACTATACTGCATCATGACGGCGCTGGTCACCGTGTCACACCTGCGAGGAAAGTGTGCACACTTGCATTAACGTCGAAGAGCAGGGAACTCCAAGAAGCAGACTCGAAGCCCCTGCCCCAGCGGGGAGGCACACGTCAGCACGCTGCGCACAGGCCCCACAAGCCCCTCCTACTTCGTGTGTGTTAAACAGCTCAGCCCTCTCAAGGGTTTCCCTAGCCCCTGCAATGAAGCAGCATAAATACAAGGATAGAGAACATCTAGCTCCTCTTCCGGGTGAAGGGTTGCAGGTCAAAATAGCTTGTGGAATAAAAAGAAATTCCTTTTTTAAGACTTAGTTTTTATGTTAAAAATGTCTATAAATTTTCCATTCTGCTCTACAATCTGTGTATCTATTTTAAAAGTGAAAAAGAATATAAGACTGCCTACCAATTAAATTTCTTGGCTTTAGTTTTCCAAATATTTGAATCCAATCACAACTTGGCTTACAAGGGCTCCATGGAATGAGGGACTGACAGTGTTAATAGAAGCTCCTTATGTAGGTAGTGAGGACCTGGGACCACTTACACAAGCCCTCTCTATTGTTACTGTAAAACGAAATGTTCAAAAACAGTCCATGCCTGGGATCCTATACAGGCCCACTGACATCATGATAGAATAAAAATCTGCTTGTCACCAAAAATCGTAACGAGTGCTGCGACGCTAAGGTACGTGCCTGTAGAACGCGTGGGTTTCGGTGATGGCTCGGTAGAGCCCACTGGCCGCCCGGGTGCTGATCATTTTAAACAAGAGCACGATGCTGTTCCCCGACTCCTTGGTGACAGTCAAGTATACGTTCTTTCCTGACTGGGTGGCCATCTGCACGACAGGGTAAGCTATCCTAAAAGACAGGAAGAGAAAGATAAGCCAGTCTGGAAGAAGCACGGTGTGATACCATTCCTTAGAAAAACTCTGCAGTACACCAGTCACTTAGCCCGGCTGTCCTGCACAGAAGCTGGAAAGCAGCACTGGAGAGTCCATGTATGCGTATGTGAGAGGTCAGAAGGAGATGTCTATGGCCGTGAACAACTTATTTGAAAACTTTGCCCCATCGGTACACTTAGAAGTTAGCATTTGAGAAATAATTACATGACTATTAAGGCCTGAGTAAAACAGAAATGAATTCTGAAATGAAACATGGATTCCTGCAAGATAACTGCCTACTGAGCCCCTCTCCCTTTTTTCCTACTTCACTGTGAAAGCTCCAGCTGTGTACCTGTAGTCAGGACTGAGAGTGTAGAAGTAAGCCCATCATACCTATTGATGGGGCTGAAGTCCTCTTTACAGATGGAGATTCCTTCGGGCCCGACCCCTATGAGCAGCTTCTGGCCCTCGCTGTCCCTCACGGCGTGCCACTCAATGCCATAGTTTTCCATTGCTGACACAAGCTGCAGAACTTGGTATTCAGCCGAGGCCTGGCTGGTCCCCTCCAGCTCCTTATGCTTTGCGACGATGCTACAGGATGCCAAGAGAGCACAGAGTCACACACAGAGACTAGCTGGCGGGCTTTACAGATTCATTGGTGCAATTTTCACTAGTGAAATACGATGGTGCCATTTAGCAATCACGAAAGCATACAGGAGTATATCATTAATGGGCCATTTATTTAGCAAATGTGCTGTAAGATACTTATAAGATACTCTTCAAGATCTTGATTATCACATATTCAAGAGAGAACACTTTTGGGGATGCTGCCTGGTGATGAATCATGAAAGATCTCAAACGATATACATAAGACAAACAAGACAAACGTACACGCTGGAACTCGACATCATATGTTTATGAATAGGCATGTAATAAGTCTCATTATAATCTAGCACTGTCAGTGATTGAGGAGATCATCTGCAGCCAAAAGAAGGACAGTCCTTGCTGGCTCTACTGTACTGGCCGGACCATCAC
This sequence comes from Capromys pilorides, assembly GCA_004027915.1. Taxonomy (NCBI): domain Eukaryota; kingdom Metazoa; phylum Chordata; class Mammalia; order Rodentia; family Capromyidae; genus Capromys; species Capromys pilorides. The sequence continues at coordinate 7,312 of PVKN010009823.1, forward strand.
ATGGCCTTTGGTGACACCAGCTGTGGTCATCCATGTTCTAAGTAAGTTCCTTCCACTGTGTGTGGGGTGGGTTAGAGATCTGATTTTATGAACAGAATACGTGGGACACGTCATGGGATGTGACTCACTCCTGAGATTAAGCCTTGGCTTCCTTTCTGGCTTTTTGCTTTTGTTCCAAGTTGGACCACTCATCCTGGGGGAAGCTGGCTACTGCACCATGGTACGGGCCCAAGGTTCACACGGCAAGGGAAGCAGGCGGCCAACAGGCCAGGTGCCCTCCTTCACATGGGCCCCTCCCTCAGCCGAGCCTGTAGACAAGACTGAAGTCTAGCAGCGGACAGCAGCCTGCAGGGAGATCCTGAGAGGGAAGCCCCAGAGCAAGGGCCTTCCCACAATAGTCTCAGCTACAAGAGGAGTTTTGTTATTGTCAGCTACCAAGTTTGGAAACCTGTTACAGAGGAATGGATAACTGAAATGCCTGTATTAGGACTCTTGATTCAATTCTTGTTGGGATGTGGGATGAAGAAAATACCAGTATAGTTTTTATGGTAATACTTTTTATTTTAGGACACATGCTGGCACTTATGCCGCAGAGCTATGTCCCTCACTCAACAAATGAATTTTTGAAAGATTACAGATTTAAGAAATTCTCACTTATCATTTCATATAAAGGTACTTATTTATATGGTCTATGTTTATTTTTTGTTATTATTTTTATGTATTTAGTACAGGGTCTTACTATGCAGCTTGGATTCATAGTGATCCTCCTGTTTTCAGCCTCCCTAGTGCTGGGAATATAGGCGTACACCACCATGTCAGTCTCAGTGGCACAGGGGGCCAGCACAGCATGTGGTGCCAGGGATCAAACCCTGGTCCCCGTGCTTGCCTAAGCAGGCACTTAGTCTGCTGAACTATCTTGCTGGCCCTGTATGGTCTATGTTTATATATATCTCAAAGGGTAATGAATCTTTTGAAAATAACTGGTTATGTTGGGTTACGCCCAGCTTTGACTGCAGGGACCATCCCTAGGTCCAGAGGCTTGTTTCCCTGGAAGCTCCTGTCATGTCAACAGCTCCGCACACACGCCCACTAGCTGCTCAGCAGCCTCACCTGTTCAAGGTGGCACTTGAGAGCTCCTTTGCACACAGTTCCTCATAGTTGTACTTGGCAGTGTTCTGGTTGTAGTCCCCAAACTTGGTCTGGGCCAGGAGGGCACTGAGTTCCACTGCCTGCTCTGGGGAACACTGCAGGTGTCCTGCCAGGAGGGACTCCTTGATGTGCAAGAAGAAAATGTGCCTGCAAGGAAGGCCACAAGTAGATTAGGCTCGGGAATGCGGGAGTCCTGGATGCCGCCTGGGGGGCTGGGGGCAGCTCAGTGGTAAAGCTCACCGCCCACATCCAAGACCCTAGGCTGGACTGCAGCTTGGCAATAAGCAACCTGCGTGGCACTTTCACAATCGAGAACTTTCCTTTTAAATACGGTAAAGGGAACAATTCTAAAAGTCATGCTGAATATGCTTGCCATTACAGAACCCTTTTTATCAGGAGCACTCAGGCAGAATATGTCTGAGGACTAAGTTTCACTGTAATAAAAATTACAAACAAAACACATCTGCAGAAAATAACTTCGGTAGCATTTGGGTCACAAGATATGAAATAATTATACATTAGCTTTTGTGTTATATTCTAGAACAAATTTCCTAATCAGAAAAACTTTTTTTAAAACACATTTTTTTAAATCTTTCATTTATTTAATTTTTGGTACAGGATCTCATTATGTAGCTTAGACTCATAGTGATTCCCCTGTCTCAGCTGCCCCAGCACTGGGACTACATGTGTGCACCACTGTGTTGGGTTTCAGTGGCCTGAAAGGTGTGCCTTGGGTTCTGGGGCAGCATGGCATGCAGTACCAGAGATTGAACCTGGGTCCTCGTGCTTGCCAGGCAGGCGCTTAGACTGCTAAGCTATTTCCCCAGCCCAGAAAAACTATTTTGGGTAGATTCTGATAAAATCTTAAAAGTGCTCCTTCCACTGGTCAGTGTCACCTCAGGCCACCTGGCAGCTCTCAGCTGTCTGAGCTGAAGTGTCCTCAGGTGCTGCTGTTCCGTGGACCCTGTCAGTACTCTTGCAAGTGACTTACTTCCAGCACAAATGTACCTTTTTTTGCTCAAAGTCCTTCCGGGATGAAGACATGTCATGCATGATGGTCGCATGACACCCAGGCTTCTGCGCCCCCTGGCTCCAGAGTTTCAGCCATGACCTTCAGCCACTCTGCCCTAACTAAGGCACTAGGCCTCTCCTTGGAAATGCTGGTCCTGCCTTTCCCTTTGTCCCAATGACCATTCTTCCTGTCCTCTCACTTGGAAACCATTTGGTCTATGTAATATGTAAGCCACCCACTTCTCTACTGTGGTATCTGATGTGTTCAACTGCTACTATGGTTTAGTTAATTGCTTAAGTGGCTCCATAAATATATGTAAAATGGCACAGATCTGTTACTAAGCGTTTACTGGGGATGGAATCTGGGGTCTCATACTGAGCTACAGCCCCACCTTTTTTAAAGTTTTTGAAACAGGCTCTTACTAGTCACTAAGACGCCCAGGCTGGGTTCCAGCTTGCAATCCTCCTTCTTCTCTGCCTTCCAAAGTTCTCAAATTTCAGGCACGATTCTTTTACAATCCAATCTTAGTTTTGTTCTGCTTGAGACGGCCTAACTGTATATGATACTATATTTTACATTCACTACAAGACAACTCACAGTTAAGAGACTCCTGGGGAAATGCAGGTATTGTCCATACTGCTGAAAATTCTAAAAAGAATATTTAAGACACAAAGCAAGAGTGGTCTATGTGATAAAATTTGTTTCTGGGAAATGTGGGGCTTAAACCTTCCTTTGATGACTGTGGTAGCCTCTTAAAAGTGCTTAAATGTCACAAAGCTCCTATTAATAAGTGAAGCACGGCCACTGGGAACGCTCTGAACACTATGAACTCAGTTCCCCACTTTGACCAAGTACTATGTCCTTATTCTAGTCCTAACTCTGTGTCTACTGACATCTCATGCCTGGGTCTGCCGGGCTAGGCTGTAGGGAGTCACAGGAGAAATAAAGGAAGGGGAGGTGGGGGGAAGTAAGGCAGTAACTACAGTGATGGGCCCACACTGAGAGTTCCAAAATAACAGGGTGACAAGAGCCATTCATCTTTCTGCCCCAAGAAATACTCAAATTTAATTTTTTATGCCTTCAATAATGATACCAAAGAAGTATTCAAAGCTATCAAACTCTAACAAATACCAGTTTTCTCCTTATTCTGAACACCCATAGTGAAATCACAGTGAGAATGCACAATACCAACAGAAGATGATAAACATGGTTTTTATTAACCCAAACATCTGTTAGTCTTTAAAATGTTTTGACATACTGCTAAAGGGAGAAGGGCTCTCCTGCTGGGGCAAAGAAATCACCACAAATAACTGGCTTGAAAATAAATATCTTTGGACACAGGGCCAGCATTCTCAGAAAACCCCGGGGTCACAGAGCGGCCTCAACCCTCAAGGGGCATTGTAGATGGCCATTGGGCAAAATTCCTCTTGCTGGTCATCTATAAAACCTCTCTGAGGACAGAACTATCCCTGACTGTTTTAGGAATCTAAAACCTTAATCTATGATAAAATCCTACTCTATGCTTGAATCTACATTTAAGAAGAAATCATGTGTCAAAAGATTTTTAAGATTATTATCATTTACAACTTAATTCCTGCTTATGTAAAGATTTCCTTTAATTTGTTTTCTTGGGATGAAGTCAGAAACTATTTTGTTATATTAAATAGTAAGTGCAAGCCTGTAAAAGAAAAGTTTCAAAATCGATTGAAATTTTTGCAAACTCCTCATGCCTACCTCTGGAGAGACAGGTGCCAAAATCCAAGGCAAGGAGGCAAGGGCCAAATAAATACATGTGGGCAGCACCCAGCAGGCAGTGCTGATTCTGCTGGCAGGCCAGAGTGGGAAAGTACAGTGTGGCGGCAGGGTGGGGGATGTCTTTCCTGCAGGCGGGGTGGCACTGGTGACTACACCTGCTGTTGACACAGACTTTGTGACAGGCCCTTCCTGCATCGTGTAGCTCATGGCTATAAGGCCATTTTGGTTTCAAGTCAATAAAGACTTGTCCTACATTGTCTCTGCGCCCAACCCCACAGCAGGACTACAGCATGGTGGCCTGGTTATCATAATAGTTCCTCTTCACAAGGAACTCACAGCCTTTTAGAGTGAAGGTCCGTATTCCACCAAAACAACTCCAGGTGACAAGGCTTTGTTTTCTAGTGGAACAGTGCAAGGTAAGTATGGCAGCCAACGTCACCAGTTGTGATATCTAATTGGTAGACCCTAATGTGACTCTTTCCATAAGGGAAGATGGCGGAGCCTGAGACACATTTCCAACAAGGGGATCACAAGCCTGATCAGTGGTGCTACACCAAGTATTTGCTTTTGTGATCCCCCCGCTAACCATCTGGCCTGCAACTGTATGTCTGGCTCCTGGATTTTATCCCCTTCTTTTTTTGTGAAGTGGGTGAAACGTTACCAGAAACATTAAAACAAGCAGATAGTCAAGGAGTCATGCCTGTAGTAATTTTTTTTTTAACTAAAGATCAAAAGTAGCTGACAAATATAACTCAACATAGGCTCCATCTAAGAATAACAAAGACAAAGAAAGCCTTTGGGAAAAATCTGTTTTCTTTGCCTTAAGCAAATATCCGTGAATATGTTGTATGCATATATGTTCAAACTACCACTTTTAAAACAGGCTTGGGCCTATGTTTTGGAATTCATTAAGTCTTACCCATTTACTAAGAAAATGGGTAACATATGGGCTGCATTTGGGGGCCCACGGTGAAACACTGTAGCTACCTTGTGCCCTCGTATTATGGGAATAAGTGATTTTCTACCTACTGTAGCACAGTGGATGTTTTTAAGGATAGGTCAAATATTTGTTCTAACAGAGAACACATTCTAAATATATTTTTTGTTTGAAGTACTTCAAGTTTCTGTGTTTTAAAATGAATGCTTCATAATGTTAGGGAATGAAATTAAATCACTGAAGAGTCTGTAATCGCAGAGCTCTCCTGTGGATCTTGGCGCGCCCCCTACATCATCATCTAGCGCCCACACATGGCTTCCGGGGAAGCCATCCGAGGTGCTGGTCTGCTCGCTGCGGAGGTCACTCTCGATCACCACCCTCCAGTTGTCTTACCAGTTACACCATTTCCAGGGGCTTTTCAGGACAAAGGTAAGGTCTGCTCAGATTCACAGTTACACTTAAAGTTTAAGCAATTAAACTAAAACATTTATAGAAGGGCTTGGTACTAGTTTTTGAAAATTCTCCTGATTCCTTCCCCCAAAAGCATACCAAACCTGGCTGTGGAGAGTGAGGCCTGGCCTGTCCCTTCCTGCGATCAGACCCTGGCTGCAATCCCACCTTGAAGGCCTTGGTCAAGTGAGTCACTCAACCACATTGGTTTACTTTAACCAAAACTCCAACTGCCAAGTTATATTTTAAAACCATCAAATCGAAACAGAATTGCTTCAAGTATTTTTGCTTCATATTTTATAATTCTAGTAAAACAAATCAGTTCAAGATGGCCTACATGTAAATGTTAAAATTATATGCTCAATGCACTACATGTAAGAGTCTCTTCAAGACTAGGGAATAATGAAGGTTTCTCACGACAGAGTCAGCAAAAATCACAAAAGAAAATACTGGGTAAAACGGTTGCCCAGGATGCAGTCAACAAAAATCTCTAAAGGAAAAAGCATGGATAAATTAGATTTCACCAAGATTAAAAACTCCTACTCACCAAAAGGCATCATAAAATAGACAAGCCACAGTAGGAAACACATTTACAGATCTTGTATCATACAAATAATGGTATCTAGGATACATGAAGAATTTGTTAAAAATAAAAGCAAACAATGAAAACATACAAATGGCTTGAACAGATACCTCACAAAAGGTGTACTGAAAGCCAAGAAGCACACACAAAAAAAGATTAACATTATGAATTATGAGAGAAATGCAAATTAAAACCCAACACTCTAGCACTATCTACCCACCCTGAAGGCAAGCAGGGATTTGGAGGAACAGGACTCTTGCTTCTCCATGGGAGAAGAGACCAGTACGATGGCCTTGTAAAAGGTCTGGCAATTATTTATAAAATAAACAATTGCCTGCTCTATAACCCAATGACTTTATTCTTGATTATTTACTCAAGGAAAAGAAAAACACATGAGTGTACAAAGTAAAAAACAGACTTGGGTGTTCCTGGTGGCTTTATTCAGGGAAAACAGATGCTTGTCAACAGGAATAGGGATTGACAAATCATACAGTGGGATACTACCCTGCAGTGATGGACTAAACCACTGGCACACAGGACAGTGGGTGGATTCCCCAAAGTGAATGATGTACAAAAGAACTGGCAGACATGAAGAGCACCTACTGCATGATTCCACATGTACAGAGCTGATCAGGCATAACAAAGCTATCGCCGAAAACACACATTACATAAGGGCCGAGGAGTGGCGAAGAAGGGTGGAGAACACCAGGGACCAGGAACTTTCTGGGGTGATCACATCTACATCTTCATTTCTCAAAACTCATTAAGTGATGTAATTAACATTTATACATTTCACCACAAGCTAATTTTGCATCGGAAGAAACATGAATTGCATGTAAACGTGGAGTTCTACTTAAAAATATATTAATTAAACTATTTAAGAGGAAGTATACTTATGCATCATTTATTTTGAAATACATTAAAAAGGTAAGATTGGGGTTGGGGAGAGATAGCTCAGTGGTCTAAGCACCTGCCTAGCAAGTGTAAGGACCTGAGTTTGATCCCTGGTATCACATGCCATGCTGGCCCCAAAACGCTCGGTGCACAGTACTGGCTCCTAACCAGGCATGGTAATGCATGCTTATAATCCCAGTGCCGGGGAAGCTGAGACAGGAGCAACACTATGAGTCCGAGCTGCGCAGTGAGACCCTACACCAAATAAATAAATATATTTTTTTAAGAAGTTAAGATTGAAGGATGAGTAAAGGAACCGATAAATGGATAAAAATGTAATGAAGCAGTCATGATAAATTTAATAGTAGAATCTTGTGGGGCTACATGGGTATTCGCTACAATAAATTTCAACTTTTCTGTCTATGAAATATATAAGAGTTAGGAAAAATATTAGTAAGGTCAAGGTTCAGAATTTGAACAAATAGCTTATATATAAATGGAACTATCAAATGTTCTTCATGGAGGTGTTTCAATGAAAAAACCTGTCACAAGCAAGTAATTACCAAGCCAAAACTCTCCTCAGGCTCAGGGAGATCTTTCTCAAAGCCCAAGGAGAACCACTGATAAGTGTGCTTCTCCTTACACCCTGAAGCAGTTGAAAGATAGGTGGGGGCGATAGGGAAGCTCCCAAGGTCAGGAGTGATTGCAATCCACTCCAAGACGCTGCACTTGAAGTGTGGAATCTGCGAAAACTTTTTCTACCAAACAATGTACTTACTAGCCTCAGGAAAGGCCTGTCTAGGCAAACCCCTTATCCAGACAATCTCCCAAGCCACAGTGTTATCTGCTTCTCAGCAGATTAGTCAGGAGTGCTCCTAGGCAGGTATTCCACAAGGCACAGCCTGTTCAGCAGTTTTCAGACCTACAGTAAACGCCTTTGGAGCTGCCTTCCATCCCGAGTCACCTGTTAGGTCCTGTTGCTGGCACCAGACTGCAGCAGGACATCAGAGGGAAAACACACGTCGTGGCCCTGCAGCTGACTGGCTAGGGTTGTCATGTCTAAGTATGAGCCTTGTGTCTTCTACATCAATGGATTTTAATTACAGTGTTTCCTGCTTCATGAAATACATAACTACTAGAAACTGACAGTGCCTGAAGATGTGTAGCTGGCAGATCCTCTGCTAAAACTGATGCCACATAATGACACACAAACATCCTATGGTCTCAGCAGAACGAAAAGTAGGCGCACTAATATCCACAAAGTCAACTCAGACTTTCCTTACAAAAATGTCCACATGCCGAAGTTTCCATTCCACTTTCCTAGGGCCTGATTTTTATTTTGACATGCAGAAAACAAAAACATACAAAAAATGTCATTCTACTCTTAGGTCTGTGGTTAGAATGAAGAACATAAATGACATGTTTATAATAGATCTGTACTAGTACAGCAGCATTGAAGAGAACTTAACCAACCCGAGTCACACAAAGATAAATCATGAGGTTAACCTTTGCCAACACTGAGATTTTTGAAAATCATTTACAAGATTTGACTCCACACTTAATTGGTTGAACATTACTACACCAGGTGTGCTGAGGGTCTGTGAGCTATTTGCAACAACTCAACTTGCCCACATTTCAGGACATCTGTGCAATTTCATTGGAGGAAAATTGAGTAGATAAGGATATAGACTACAGAGTGATTGAAATTAGATAAAGTGGTGAGGTAGGTACAGTTTAACAACACAGCTGGCTGCCCGCTCCTCCCTTGCTGCCTTTGCTGCTTTCCGCCACCAAGAACGGCTGCCCTCTGCCATATGTCACTCTCACTTGCAGCCAGCTGAGTATGGACTGAAACTTGCACAAACTGTGAACCACGTAAGCCTTTCCTTCTTCAAAGCAAAGCAAAACAGAAACTCCACTGACTGAGGCAGGAGAGTTACAGAGGCCTAGCTGGGTCACCCAGGGAGACCCTGTGTCCTCAAATAAGCAAGCAAACAAACAGAGGGGGCAAAAAGTCCCCACCCCCAAATAATGTGAAGAGCAAGTGGGGAGTGGTGGCTGGTGCATGCCTGTAATTCTAGCACTTGGGAGGCTGAAGCAAGAGAACCACTGTGAGGTTAATGTCAGCTTGGACACATAGAGACATGCTGTCTCGAGAACAAAAAAAACGCCACACACAGAACAAGTTCTAAGCAGAAAATAATCACCCAAACATTGTTTCACAGATTTCCTTTAGAGACCTTTAGCTACACTCAGCTTTGTAGTTTACAGAAGCAGACTGAAAACACATGCCAATATCTATATGAAAATGTGTATCAATTTACATTATTTTTATTTGTAACTTTTTAATTGACTGATGCAACAAATCTTGATGCAGGAGGCACATGCCAGACTCTAGGGATAGCATGTTGATCAATTTTAATGGAGTTGAAATGAGAGTGAGTGACAATAAACATCTGTCACATAAATAAATACAGTGTTGCAACCTCATTAATACTACAAAGGGAGGGCCGGGGAGATAGCTCAGGGGCACAAGTGCCTGCCTGGCAAGTGCAAGGTCCTGAGTTTGATCCCCGGTTCTGAAATGGGAAAAAAATACTATAAAGGGAAAGGCACACCGTGTCTTAGGGGAGCTTTGTCTCCCTTGAAGAGCTAGGCTTTTTTCAAAGTCAGGACTAAGCGGAGCTCAGAAAGGCAGACAGGCAGGAAGGGTGGGAGGAGCTGGGCAAACTTGTCTTTGTTCCTTTCCCTGAAATCCTGATGAAGGTCAGCATCCAGGACTACAGCACTTTGCTGAGCACTGACTTCAGGACTTTATATTGTGGTTGTACTGGGAAAGGGCATTCAGGTACTGGCAATCCTTGACTGAGCAAGTTCGTCTCTGGCGAGGCCCACAGAGCTCTGGCAAAAGGTGGCCAAGACAGGGAGAAACAGATCTCACTGGGAGTGGATGGCATCACTACCGCCGTGAGAATGAAGCCTACACTTTTCTCATCTCGGGTTTTGAAGATGTTGACAAAATGCAGTCTAAATGGCCATGAATAATGGAAAGCCTTTGCAGGCAAAAATTTTCAAGATTATTTCAGATCTACTTCCAGAATCCATGAATCTGTCTCACATTTTATTTCAGTCCATAGTAAAGCAAACATGTGCTAGAAATACCTGCTGTTCCCTTCCCAGTCTGAGAAAGACTTGCCTTGCACTTTTCAGGCCTGCACTCAAGTTCTCTGGGTAGGAGACTGAAATCTTAAGATCAGACCAAATCCAATAGCAGATGAACCCTGGCTACCAATCTAAGTTAAAGGCCAAAATGCTTTCTGGAAATATATTTAGGCAAACAGTACAGAGACAAAGCAAGGTAACGATAAAATTAAAAAGCTGCTGCTAGGTGGAGTTTTGAGATGATCTCTTTCAGGTTTGTGCACTGAATTGGCCTCAGGCTCAGAAGCTGAACGCAGGCCCTCAGGGGCAGAGGCAGACAGGAACAAGGGCACCCGCCCAAGGCTTCAGTGACAGGTATGCCTTTGGCCCATCCACTTGGTGGCTTCCTAACTGATGTGAACCACTCTGTTAACTGCCTGGAGCAGGCCAGCTTTTCAGCAAGCGGGCCACCTGATTGTCCACAGAAGAGAATCCTGCCTGGATAGTTCAGTGCCATCTAATAAACTACCCAGCTGCTTACAAGTAGAACTGCACCCTCATGACCGACTTAGTAACAACTCACCTCTTATAACTTGGCTGTGAAAGCTGTATTTACTCACTACATAAACAGATCCAGGATATATTCACAGCATTTAATGTAAAGGTTTTAGAACAAGTCCTGGAACACTAACAAGGTTTACTCTGCTAACATAACATTAAGAAAAAACCAAGTGTTTTTGTTGTATCCTGGCATGCATATAAAAACAATGCTAATTGTAAACCAGACTTAGTATAACTTCTGATGTCCTAATTAAAAGGTGCAAGTACTAATTATACATCACTTTATCAAGTTAGGAAAGCACAGTGCTATATAAACTTTAGTTTTATATTTCAGCCAATCCCATAAGAAAACAAGTAAAATTCAATATACTATTAAAAACAAGTCAAAAGTTGAGGTGCAACAATATGTTTTCTAACATGAATTAAAATCAATTAAAATTACCTAGTTAAAGTAGAAAGGTACATTCTTTAATTGCCATTAGCCATAAACCTCAGCAGCCAAAGTCAACCAAGTCAATAAAGGAAAAAAATCATGATAGGAATTTGATTCTAGTTCTAATTCATAAACTGTCTCTCTCTCATGCATGAAGAGAAAAAAATTGATAGTAGCTACTGACCCAATTACAGGAAAGCACACGTGGACACTATCTCGTGTTCAATTATAAGGTATAAATGCACTTACAATACAGAGATCATGCTATTATATTCACTGTTTAAATCAAGTATTTAGTCCTCTGAGTTTATGTAGATTTAAAAAACAAATCTATGTCATCAACATGGGGTTGCATCTAGAGGCCTTGAAATTATGATTTAAAAAATTAAAACCCAATGTGCTATATGTTTCTTTTATTCAACTTCAAGTTATGACAATGAGGTATGAGGTAGAGGCTTTCACACATCAGCTTTAAGTTTTATAAAAAGTCTGTTCTGAATAATAAAGATAGTTAACATACCGTTAAACATGCCACTACTAGAATATTTTGCAAGATCTTTTCAGAGGTGCTAAGAATTCAGTTTGCCAGTTTCCTTCAAAAACTAAACATTTCTCTCAAACGTTAGAGCCCAGAGATAGAATGAAGATTTCAAATTCAAATGGATAGTATTTCAATGTGTTTGTATCAATCAGTGTCTCAGTAAAACACATACACCACACACACTAAAAACCCTAGAAGGGTACTGCTCCTGAACATTATTTACAATTTTCAGAATTGCATTGTTCACATGTATGGTGAATTTCCAAGCTAAAGAGTCATGAAAAACATCAGTGCTTAGAGCCAAAGTTTGCTGTGTTTTTAAAGGCCATCCTTTTCCTTTTTCTCAACATACCGCTGTAATCATTAAGTGTCCTGTATTTCAACAGTAAGGATTAAACATCACTTTCCTAGGCTAGCTCATCCTTAAGAAAAGTTTTATTACAGTCAGTCCTGAGAATACTTTTTTTTTTGCTTGAAAATATAAACCACATGCTTCAGTTGCCTACCACTACTGGTGGAGATTTCCTTTTTCTTTCTCTTTTACTTTTACAACACAAAGAGGAATTCAACATTCTGCACTTAACAATCATGAGTAGTATATTTGTGGGGTGAAATTCAGTTACTGAGGCCTTCAAAGAATTCTTTCATTAAGTTTTTATGAAACTTAAATACTCTAAAAATTGTACATGAAGCCAGCCAGAGTTCTCCACTACACACTGTAATCTGACACTAGGCTGAAGAAGTTGACCAAGTTTAAGTAACGCAAGAGGAACTGTTTCCTGCTTTCAGTTAGAACCCTCTACAGTGACCTGTAGTAACACTGCCTACTGGAGGTTACTATCGGGCATTAGATGCTGCTATCAGGAAGTCAGTCACAGGCTTTTTTTTTTTTTTTTTTTTTCTGTTTTTGTTTATGTGTGAGAATTCAATCCTGCTTTATCATTAAGTTTATAAGGACAAGGAAAACCAAAAGAGTCTGAAAACGGCACCCAGGCCAATAATGTAGCTCACCCTTTCACCTCAACATAAGGGTTGAGGTTCACACGGAAAACAAACATAAGTTGTGAGGAACTTGAGCTACAGGAAGCAAGACACACCTGGGAAAGTCTCCAGAGGCTGAAAGGGTCCCTTTCTAGATAGAACGTAAGGTGAACTGGTTGCTGCTTTCTGTCAGCCTCACTTTACCTCGTCTGCTCCTGTAAGATGAGATGAGGCTCCACGAAGAACTTGACTCTCAGTTTAAGTCTGTATGGCGCTAGCCCATCCATCTGCTGGGAGATCCGGTTTCTCAGATTTAGCCATAAACTTTCACCTTTGCTACCAGTAAATTGCAGTCCAAAATAATCAACTTCTATGATCCCCAATCGTCTGCACACCTAAAACAAAAATGAATGCAGGATGGATTAAGCAAATGGTGCATGCTGCCATAATCAGGGCAAACCCAAGGGCTGGAGTCTAAGGTAACCAACGTCCTAGTATACAAACTTGAAGGATCTTACAATACCTGTTGAAAGCTGAAAAGAGTGTTCTAGGCTCCCACGATGCTAAAACCTAGCTCTAATATGAAGACTTGTCCTTTCTTGGGTATCTAGGACAAGACCAAATTCAATAGAGAAAACGGACTCCCCAAAAGTACCCTTCACAAAAGGCTAAGGAGGAGAATCTATGGGGTTTTTCGTCTTTTTATTCCAATCTTTGGAATTCCCTCCAGCTGATTTGGCAGCTTGTTTTCTGGACAGTTTCAACCATCTGGATTCCAACAAACAAACACGTTGGGAAACACGCCACAAGTGTCAGCCAAGCTTAGGGAGAGATTCTCCAAACATCCCAGGTCTAGACGATCCGAATACGCAGCGCACAGCTGTTTGCCTACCAACTGTGCCTGCATCCCTGGTTTGGAATCCTTCTTCATGCTTAAGGAAACACGTGCTACAAAACAACCAAGCCCTAGACAGCCCAAACCTACGGTCTCTTCGTCCCCCGAAAATCCAGAAGGCAGGTGAACAATTTGCTCCCTCTGAGAAGCAGCATGAGGCTCGAACTTGTCTGTCACGGTATTGTGGGGCCCAGGACTGCTTCGTGCCACCTATCCTGGGACGTCGGTGGCACTGACAGGCCTGACAGGATCCCCTGGCGGCATCACGCACACACCTGCGGCAGGTGTGCGGACGCCTTCTTCCGAGAAAGTGTGGGTGCGGAAGAGGGGGGCTGCCCGCAACGGTGCCCGCGCCCCCAGCCCGGGGGCCCCCGCCGCGCGCGTCCTCTGCGCCCCACGTGCACGCCCCATGCCGCGGGGAGGAGGGGGCTGCAGCCCGACCAGGGGCGCTCGCCGGCTGCTTCTGCATTGCCACCCGGCCCGGGCAGACGACGCGCCCAGGCGCCCAGCACCTTCGCGCGGCCCCTGGGCCTGAGGGGACCCGCAGGGGCCCTGGCCTGGACCCCGGCCCGCACCTGGTTGAGGCAGTCCTCGCCGTTGGCTTTCGCCTCCACCTCCACCTCCATCAGCACTGCGTCCGGCCTCGTCACATAGCACAGCATGGCTGGGGCCGCCGCTGTCGCCTCCTCTTTGGTGTGAGCGGTGCTGTCGCCTCGCCGCGGCTTGAACCCAGTCCCAGACTCGGCGAAGGGCTGGCCCTCGGAAGGTGCAGCCCTGCAGTCACCTGCCCTGCGCCTCGCGGACGCAGCTGCCGTCCCCGCTGTCCCCTCGCCCGCCCGCTCGAATCCCGGTCCTCCGCGGCGGCGCCGCACTCCAGGACCGACTGCCTGAGCCGCTAAAGGGACTTCGCAGATATAGTGGCCCGCCCCCTCTGGCACCAGCTCCAGCCAATCACCGTTCCTATGCCCCTCCGCCGCCACGCTGTCAGCCAATAGCGACGCCGTCCCAGCTACGGCCCCGCCTCCCAGCGCCGGCGGAGTTCTCCTAGCTGCGGAGGGAGGGAGTGTGGCTCTGAGCTCGCAGCCGCCTCTGCCCGCTGGGCGACGCTGCTCCCAGGGAGCAGTTGCCCAGGGCTGCGGGCGGGCGGACGCCAGTCTGTGGGGCTGCAGTTTACGACGAACGTTTCCAAGTTGCCGCTATTTTTTCATTTGAATAACGCACTTCAGTTTTGAAAGCCGAAAGAAAACGCAGCAACCCAGAGTCTAAAGAAAACTATCTTCTCATCGGATTGGCTACAGTGGGCTATTTCTGGAAGGCCTACTTGTTGTTCCTGATTTTTTATTTCATCTCTGAAAAACCAAAACCCGAGCAAAGTATGGAAGTTTTAACGGTTGACCAATCAGACAAGTAGCTTGGTCTGACGCCCTTTACATTTAACCCTTTCCAAGCGCTTCTGTGCATCAGGTCTGATGCATCAAACGCCTTCCAGAGTACTTAGACCTCTCTGTCCCCTCTTCATTAGTAAACATCACTGACACCTGGTTTCTTGCCTGACATTTTCTTCAAACAGCCAGATATTATCCGGCATATTAAAGGTAAGGGGCTCATCCTAGGACCTCATGGGTGGATGACTCCCACAGAGCTATTGGCCAAGAGTTACAACTCCTTGTTTATATACGGCTTGTCCTTTTGATCAATCAAGTAGTTTTCCTATCTTTTCTGTTCCTCCAGAAGCCAGGCCCTGTGGGTTTCAGCCTTGGACACGAAAAACTTCACCTCTAAAGCTCAACGTTGCCAGCAGTAGAGTGGAGAACATCTGGCCTTGCTGCGCAGTACCACAAATGTAAAGGCATTCATAAGCGTACACGCATGCCCCTGGAGACACAAGCATGTATGAGACGACATGGCCCTGTGACTGCTGACTCCTGTCCGCACCCTTTTCCCGAAGCATCTCGGTCCCAGTGGACTTTATATCTCACGAAGTTAGGAAGATTCCAGAGCAGAAGTTACAAGGAAGTTTCCTTTCATTAAAGCCAGCCCCAGGAAGAACGGTGTGGACACAGTCCTGACCTTCAATGTTGCAGACAGAGGCGTGCATATGCTCATTTTTTATGGCTTATGAATACACATCACAATATTAATAGTGCTGAAATACTTCCTGATTGCCTCCATTAACTTTTCCTCATTTCTGTAATTTCAGTTTACTAATCTGGAAAATTTATCTGGGAGATAACATTTGGATAATTGTTATCTCTATTTAATCTCTAGGGATTGCAAGGTCAATAGAAGAACTGACTTGGAGGCCCATTGGATTGGTTGGTATTTTTGCTTTGAAAGAAACCAAAGCTAGCTAACTCAAGCACAGGGAAAGTTAGGGGACAGAGTTTTGAGAGCTCACAGAACCAGTGGGGACCAGGCACGAGCAGAGAGAAGAAACACTGTGTGCAAGAATAAACAAAAACAAGACAAGCAAAAAACAAGACAAATTCGCATTTTGTAGACCAACAGTTTTAAAGATAATTTCTAATTTTTGTTTTGGCAGGGATTTTTTCCCCTCTTTTTGCAAGAATGTTTCTATATTTATTATTTTTAGAAAAATGTAAACAGCTAAAACTATAGAAGCACAGGGAATGACTAACAGATTTTTAAATTTAAATTAATTGTATTTTTTCA
>PVKN010009824.1:0-23317 GCA_004027915.1 Capromys pilorides
TTCCTCTTCTTCCTCTTCTTCTTCTTCTTCTTCCTCTTCTTCTCCTGCTCCTCCTCCTCCCCCTTCTCCTCTGCTTCCTCCTCCTCCTTCTTCTTCTCTTCCTTCTCCACCTCCTCCTCTCCTCCTCCTTTTTCTTCAAAGATTTATTTATTTATTTGTTATAGAGTTTGACTATGCATCATAGTGATCCTCCTGTTTCAGTCTCCCCAATGCTAGGATTACATACATGTGCCACCACACACGGTTTCAGTGGCCCACATGGTTGCGGAGCTGGCATGGTATGCAGTACTGGGAATCAAACCCTGGTCCTTGCACTTGCCAGGTAGGTACTTAGACTGCCCACCTATCTCCATGGCCAAATCTGTGTTGCTTTAAGCCAACTATGTGTGGCAATCTGCTACAGCAGGTCTAGAAAAATACACTTGTCTTAGTTACTCTTCTATCATTGCTGGGACAAATACTCGACACCCAAAATGAAGGAAGGAAAGATTTATTTAGCTCACAGTTGCTGGGGGTTTCAGTCCATATTCAGCTGGCTCCAAGGCAGAGAGGCACATCACAGAGAGCAGCAGTTCATGGCAGCGGAACAGCAACAATCTCAACAGAGGTAACAGACCAACCAGGGAACCAGAGAGCAACAATCATCTGTCTCTCAGTCTCTCTTTTATATTATATTCAGGCTCTCTGCCTTAGCCTATCCACCTTAGGCCACACCAATAATCCCAGCCGTACTCAGACTGATAACCCCATCAGTACTAAAACACATAATCCCAGTGGATCATGATTCAAGTCTCAAACTCTAGAAGTCCCCGCCCCATGATTGCACGAGGCTTTGGGGGGACAACTAGACATAAACCATAGCAATGCTCAACAGAACATTAATAAGTGACTTAGTGGCTGGTCCTATTTAGGTCTGTGTCAGATTTCTTTTTGTAGACTATAATCTCTCCCTTCTTTTAGAGAGAAGCTTGCACCTTCCCTCTCCCCACCTCCTACATGTGACTTCCCAGGCTGATTCTAGACACAGGAAGAGTTTGCCATCAGGATCTGGCCAATCAGAAAGCTCCAATTCCTCAACTGCAGTGATTGGTCTGATGTGACTCAGGACCCAAGCCAGTTCAGAATCCCTCCCGGGACTTTTGCATAACTGAATTGGTGAGAGTTCCACTTCTGTCTTTCTTGAGCATGTTGTCAGGTGGAGAAAGCCATGTGCAGAACACGGGAAGGAAGCCAGTCTTTCTTTCCTTCAACTCATGGCATCGCTAGCCCTTGATCTTTTTTTTTTTTTTTTTTTTTTTTTATACATTTGGTACAGGGTCTCACTGCACAGCTTGGAATTGTGGCAATCTTCCCGTCTCAGCCTTCCCAGTGCTGGGATTACAGTATGCGCCACCACACCTGGTCTCAGGGCCTGGCTCAGGGTCCCCGGGTGCAGAGCAGGCATGGCATGTAATGCCAGGGATTGAACCCTGGTCCCTGAACTTGCCTAAGTAGGCATTTAGTCCACTGATCTTTCTTGCTGGCCCTCAGCCCTTGATCTATCCTCAACTCTTCTCCAAAATAGAAGAAATAGAAATGATGTGGTAATGTTTGTTCTAGGTGTCCCTGCTGCCCCAGGGGAAATCACAGCTCCCTTCAGTCCTTCGTGAAAGTTTAAATTTGAGAATCAGGTAAGAAGAACAGTACGTATGTTCCTAGACCAGCGAGACCAGCTCCATCTTTCCTATGGCTGGGCGTGTGAAGTTCAACATTTCTACATAGCCTCGCCTAGGTTAGGGCCATGGCTTGGAAGTGGTTTGTCCCTAGAAGTTTTTGTACTGGAAGCAGACTGGCCTCCAGTGCGATGGTAGAGCCTATAGGAAGTGGGACCTAAACAGGTCACAAGGGCACTGCCCTCCCAAAGGGACAGTGCTGGTCTCCTGAGTGAGTTAGGTCTTGTGAAAGTGCTCCTGTTATACAGGAGCAAGCTTGGCCCTGAGCCTCTCTGCCTTCCTGTCTCTCCCTGTGTTCTTTCTGTCTCCTGTGCATACTCATCATAATGCCACCCACTGTGCGGGAACACAACCAGAAGTGGCCCCACCAGAGCTGAGCCAATGCCAGCACCGTGTTCTTAGGACACCCAAACTGTGAGCTAAACAAACCTCTTTTCTTTATAAATACCCATGCTTGTGTATTCTGCTATGGCAATATGAGATGGACCAATATAGCTGGATTCTGGCCCTTCCAAACAATGGAGCCTGGACTAACACAAAGGGCTGAAGGGAGCTGCCATTTCCCCTGGGGCATCAGGGACACCTGGCACAAACTTTACCACATCCTTTCTATTTCTTCCATTTCAGAGAAGACTTGGGGATAAGATCAAGGGCTAGCAACGCCATGAGTTGAAGGAAAAAAATGTGTTTCAAGAAAAACTAGTCTTTTTTATCCTTAAAACACTAGGGCAGAATGACAGAAAGATGCAATAGGGACCATTTCCAACCAGGAGAAGGTTCATTCCCATTTGGCAGTCATGGAGAAAAGGGGGAAAAAAGATTCAGTCAGGCAGCCAACTTGGGGCAGGCAGAGAGACTCTGACCCCCTTTCATAACCACGTGAAGCCCCCTATACCTCCAAACCCCAGCCCCAGGATCACAGTGACATCTGACACTTCTTTTCAACACTTCCTTCCTTTTTCAGGCTTCTTCGGGTCCCTTGGCCCATGTGTTGCTCATTTTCCATCTTTTCAAAGCCTTCCATTCCGTTTAAAGTCAGAACGCATCCTATTCATTGCTTCTGAATTTGAGGGGTGGGGGGTTACAGAGGTCAGCAGGCCTTTAATGCAGAAAATAAATGAACAAGTGGTGGCGTGCGAGCCCACGTGTGTGCGTGTGAGTACACACACAGCTTATTATTTCCTGCCCTAATCCACTTTTCAGCTCCACTGTGCAAGATCACACGCGAGAGCTGGGCAGTGCTCCTTAGAAAGGTTCTTCACATCTCCTTCAAGAAAGAAACTTGCTCCCGAAAGTTGCCTTTTGAAGTTTGCCGGGCCTGTCGTGCAGACTTCAGCTAAGCTAATTACTGGTCAGCCAGCTGCTGCTTTGAACTGGACACACACCAGAGGCCCTGTGAGGGGCTTGTTTGCCAGGTGACTGTTTTCCTGTGGCGCCTCTTAGATCCACACATGGGGAAGGGCTCCTTCTTGCTCACTCAGGACAGAGTGTGGAGAGGCCCCTCCAATTAAGGCAGCAACAAAGAAGCTGAGGGAGGCTGAGGGAGGCTAAGGGAGGCTGAGGGAGGGCGGGCACGCGCTCTGGCAAAGTCAGCAGCAGCCAGCCAGATCATGGAGACCCTAAACTCGGTCACTATTATTGATATGGAAGAAAAACTGAGCAAGAGAGAGAGCTTGTGGAATGGGGGTGAGGCCTTATCATCCCTTAGGCCAAACCACTAAGCTCCCAATCTGTCCATGCTCAACTGCAGAGTTCCCAGTGGAGCTGTGTGTGAGCTCAGGAATACGGATTCTACTTATCTAGGTTCGCTTAGGGGAGATGCTAGGAAAATGGAAAGATGTCAGTTGAAGGTCTTCTGCTTTGATAAAGCAGTCACTTAAAAAATTAAGTGAGGGCCAGCCAGATAGCTTAGCAGATTAAGGTGCCTGCCTAGGTAGAGCACAGTGGCTGGAGTTTGATCCCTGGTGTGCCATGCTGGGCCCACCCTCCAGGTGTGCTGAAATGGCAATTGAGACTGGGCATGGTGGCACATGCCTGTAATCCCAGTGTATGGGAGGCTGAAAACAGGAGAATCATTACAGGTCACTCTATGTAGTGAGACCCTGTACACCCTGTCCTAAATTAAAAAAAAAAAAAAAATTAAGTGATGTCTAAAAAGGGAAAAGATAGCACAACTCCCGAAAGAAGTCTGCAGGAGGAAATGATATTGCTACGAGAAGGGGTAGCTGAGGTCTTTACTGAGATGCATACTCAGAATTTGGGGAAGGGGATAATATACTCTGGGGGTTAAAGTACTTAGGGATTGCCGTGACAGGTATGACCTCTACTCATGGCTGTCCACTGGAAGAAGGAGACACCTAAGGGGTTCATAAAGTTCACTTCTGTGCGTATCTGTAGAGTGTTTCCAGTAGGCCAGCAAACTGTGGTGACGGGAGACCCACCTGATTGCACTTGGCACCCTCCAGTGGGCTAAGGACCTGGATGGTCTACAAATGGAAGGAGGAGGAAGTCCTGTGTTTCTAAAGTCCCATGCTGCTGACTGGGTCTTTGGCTACGACCATTACTTGAGGACCTCAGACTCCGGCTTGTTGCTGGAAATGTTGCTGGTGCTCACTCCCAGGCTAGCACCACAGGCCTTAGAAATAGCACTAATTTCTGAACCACAAATGCGAGTGAGTAGTCTTGTTCCTTGAGTGTACAGAAGCCCGGCGGGGCAGTGCACCTACACAGCAGACTTCTCACGTGGAGGTGATATCTGGTTTTGGTTCTGAGAGCCTTGACTGCAAGGGCAGAGCACGTGGCTACTGCTGGCTCCTTTTACAGGGAGGCCAGGGACACCGGCTCCATCTCTGCGGCTACACAGAGCAGCTCCAACAACAGAGCATGGTTCAGCTCTGCTGCCCATAGAGCCACTGCTGAGAACCCCTGGGTGCAGATTATGTAACTGGGGCCCCCATTCCATTGGTCAGGCTTCTGTCTATAAACAGAACCAATAGGAAATCGACAGGGAAATCAGGGTGCTTCTTCGATAGGTTTGCAGGGTCAGAGCAGGAATTGCCCTTGTGTGAGTGGGAGGACCAGGTAACTGCTCCATCCTAGAAGCTGGAAGCTACAGAACAGCAGGGATCAGGGCTGCAGCATCAGCGCAGAGCTAAGGACTGGGAGGTTCCCACAGAGTCCACAGCATGAAAGAAGCCGGAGTCTGAGGTCCTCAAGTAATGGCCATAGCCAAAGATCCACTCAGCAGAATGGTACTTTAGAAACACAGGACTTCCTCCTCCTTCCATTTGTAGGCTCCTAGCCCACTGGAGGGTGCTGGATGCAATCAGGTGGGTCTCCCCACCACCTCAGTTTGCTGGCCTACTGGAAACACTCTACAGATACATACACAAGTGGGCTTTACGAATCTCTTCTTCCAGTTGACAACCATGAGTAGAGGTCATACCTGTCACGGCAATCCTTAAGTACTTTAACCCCCAGAGTACATTTTCCCCTTCCCCAAGTTCTGAGTATGCATCTCAGTAAGGACCTCAGCTACCCTCTCTCATAGCAATATCATATCCCCCTGCAGACTCTCTTTCGGGAGTTGATAAAGGCAAGTCTATTTCAGTCGTGATTCATCTTGCCCAACTTCTATAGTCTGAATACATCGCCTCAAAATTCCTGAGTTAGACTCTTACTGCCTAAGTTCGTGTTGATGACATTAGGGGTGGGGCTTCTGGGCAGTAATTCACAGTAGATGAGTTCAAGCAAGTGGGGTCTCTAGGAGGGGCTCACTGGCTTTACGAGATGGAAAGAGCCCAGCCATGCCACTCTCGTGCCCTGTGATACCTTCTGCCATGACCTAACACAGTAGTGAGGGCCTCACCAGATGCTGGAATCCTGTTCTTGCACTCAGCTTCTAGAATGGCAAAAAATTGATTTCTGCTTATTGTAAGGTATCTGCTCTCAGGGTTTCTTTTAGCACAAGATAGACTGAAACTCTCAGGTAGAGCTTATGAACCTTAGAGGTTCATTCCCATTCTAACAATATTTTGCTGTCACTTCTGAGATAGTTTAAGGGTCAGAAAATGATTGGCTGTGTCACGGTATGCAGCAACAATAGAATCTTAGTGAATTTTAGAGAAGTTTATTCTTTGCCCAGCTCTACATTCCTGGCATTGTGTTCTAGTGTGCTAGCAGGAGTGGATCAAGGGCAGAACAGTTTCTTTGTTCCATGAAATAACGTGAGTCCCCGTACGACAGAGGCTCAGCCATCTGACTGCAGTGTCCCCTCTGTGCAAGGTTTGGCGTTCACCAGTGGGGCCCCACTTGCCTGAAGTGGCATAGGGGTGTGTAGGCTTCCTGAGAGCCAGAAGAGAAGGACCAGCGGGCTTCCAGGAGCCAGGCTCCTCAGCCATGTGACATCAGGCACAAGCAAGTGGGAGAAGGAGTCGGAGAGGAAGCGATGGGAGAACAGAGCTGGGGATGAGCAGAGGGTGCTAAAGGGGAAAGAGAGAGGGGACTGGACATGCAGAGGGCAGCAGAGTGCCCACGTCTGAAGGTGCCTGGGAAAGCAGATCCGGGTGGACAATGCGCTGTTCTTGTGTATCCCTTACCTAGTACGCTGCCACTTGGACTTCATACACAGTTCTCCGTTAAGACTGTTGGGTTTTAGAAGGTAGTTGGACTGTCCCACAACAATGGGACTGTCCTGAAGATCACAAATCTAGGATGAGCGTCCCAAGTTGGAAACCCACATTTCCCATAACCCTGACCCAACTCGGCCAACTGGACAGGTGGCAGTCACTGATGGAAGTGAATGGTCCCGGAGGAGAGACTGTCCCCACTTCCACCTCTTCCATGTACCATCTCTCCTGAGGATGATGACACAGGGGTTCAGGGCAGCTTCTGTGCATGCAGCCTTCTCAGCATAAAGATTTAACCAATTTTTTCAGCCAGAAAGTAAGGCACAGAGGATTGCACAGAAACTGATGACACTGAAAAACAGTTACCAATCTATTTTTAAATTGAGCTGTAGAGCACTCTACGTGCTTGGTATTGGTGCATTCAAAAGCTGACAGGGCAGCTCTCATACTTACTACGATTTTATAGCACGCTGATCAGAAACAATACAGCAAGATATTTGCAACAGCTCTGAGAAAATATGGAAAAAAACTCTTTGTTTTGTCAACAGTAAAATCACGAGCAGTCAAAGGTGCCGCCAACGCTGCTGTGGTTTGTTGCCTATATTTCAAACAGAAGGAAGTGCCAAATTTCCAAGAGAGATTTGTGTAAAAGAAAGATAAATTGTTTTGTGAAAGAAAAACTTATTATTCATGGAAATAAAAACATGTTTTTTTCCCAGTCATGCTCATGGGCCCCTTGAATTCTGTGACCCCTGGCAAATTCCATAGAATGCAGACTGAAGATCTCTGACCACAAAGCCCCAAACATACCCCTGTAGATTTTCTGAACAGGAAGTCAGTCAGTGAAGAGAAAGCAAGATTTTTTATTAATTTAAGGCTGAGCAACGAACAGTGACTAATACCCAAGATAATGCTAGCTTATCCACTTAGCTCTTGTCACCTGCTACCAACACCTGAGGTAGGGATGAACTCAGACAAAGAACATGAAGTTCGAAGAAAACATGAATCAAGAGATGTGACTGTGAGCCCACTGGGGTTGACTGGCCAGCACCTGTGGGGTGTCTATCTGTCACTAGGCTTCCAGCCTACCTGCTTGAGGGAAATGTCCACCACAGTCACCAGAATTTAAGCATAGGTATGAGGAGAAAGAAAAGGGGAACTGAGGGAAGATGGAATTTGTAGGCTAGAGCTGAGAGCTGAAGTTAAATGCCTCTATTACAGCAGCCCAGGGCCTAGATTCTCTCTGTGGCTAACAGTACCTGAGAAAACAGTGTATGTGTCTGGAGGACTGAAAATTTTCCAAACCTATTTTAATAGAAGAAGCAATTTCCTTTCTGCCTCTCTGGTCTGCTAGGCCATCTGCACTAAGGCTGTTTATCTCTTTGGCTGAATATTGGCCTGATGTGGGTGGAACATGGAAATTTTAAGCTTCCACGTTTTAATGTGTAGTCCAAGTTGAGAATCAGTGATTGTCTTATTTACTTTTCTCTTGTTACTGAGACAAATACTCAACATGCAAGCTTAGGGGAGGAAAGGTTTATTTAGCTCACAGTTACTGGAAGTTTCATAGTTTAAAGCAGCCTGAATTACATAGCAAGACCTCAAGACTCTACGCTGCCATGTCCAGGATGATACGCTCCATACCTCCAAGAGAGGCTGCCTGGGGTGGGGGTGGGGCCCTCTGACAGCGTGTGCTGTCAGTTTGCACCTCTCTTGGCCACATCCCTCCACCCCTACCCTGATCCTCTGGCCCAGGTCCTCGAGTCACATACTTGACAGCCTCATGATTGATATGAGGTTTTTGGGTAACAACTAGATACAAACCATAACACTCCACCCCTGGACCCCCAAAGACTCATGCATATCCCTTTGTCCAAAAGGCATTTTAGTCCATCTCTAAGAGTTGCCAAAGTCCTAAGAGTTTTGGCATTGCTGAAAAGTCCAAGTCCCAAGTTTCCTCCAAGATCCAAGGCAAACTCTCAACCGTGAGCCCCTATACAAATGAAAAATTAAATACAACCAACATTCAAAGCCAGAAGATAAACATTGCCATTCCAAAAGGTACACATAGGAGGATACAAACCACTGGGACCAAAACAAGTACAAAATTGAGCAGGACAAACGTTAAGTCCTATAGTTCCATGAGGAACATCCAAAGCAATCTGTGGCAAATTGTGAGCTCCATGTGTCTCCACCCCTATGGCACTTCTGATGGCTGTAGCTCCCATAGCTTCTCTCTTAGGCTGGCTTTGCTCCCTTCTTGCAGCTTTTCTTAAATGATCCACGTTCCTGGCTTTTCCAAACTTCTGGAGTTTCCATGGAGTAGGCTTCTCACTCATAGCTTCACACACTACCCTCCAGGGGCATACTGCCTGCCTCCCAGGCCTTCTTCTGAAATCGAGGTGGAAGGCTTCTTAACCTCAGAACACCTGCATTCTGCGTGCACCTAAAACCAATGCCACATCAATGATGCCAAGATCTGCTGCCAGCTTGAGCAGTTGCCAGGCTTCCTTCTCTCTTAGCTGTAGGGGTCGAGTGTCTGGATCTCTGAGCACTCTGACCCTGATTCCAAGAAACTAATTCTCTATGCTGGCATCATTCTGTAGTCTGGTGTGGCTGCCACCTCCATTTTGGAACCTGGTGTGGCCACTGCCTCCATTCTGGAAAATGGGGCTCTGAAGCTTTCTCCTCAAAGCAAAGTTCTTCACCCTTGCAATTCTGAGGCTGCAAAGAGTGAGAACCTGCCACCTCCTGTGATGCCCTCAGGACATCTTTGCTACTCTCCTGTTCCTACTGGGTAATGTAAATCTTAGCTCTATCTTTGCAGTCCACAGCCTCTGGGGTAGGTTCTTTCTGGCCAAACTCACATTTTAAATCATTCTGCTAAGCTCTTTGCTCTTTATTCTCGACATATATTTGACTAAGAGCCCCCAGCAATAACCATGCCACTGCCCTAATATTTGACTGCTTTGAGATTTCCTTTGAAAGATTAACTAGTCCTCCATGTTTAAATTCAGTCCCAGGAAAACTCTCTGGACATGGGTAAGATTCTGCCAAACTTTCTGCCAAGTCGAAACACAAATGATCTGTAGTCTAACAGCCAATGCAGTCCTTCTTTCCAGCAGAAACCTCCCCAGCCTGGTCTTTACAGGTCGGCTTTCTTTCAGTCTTCTGGTCTGAGCTCTGACCAGAACCTCCCCTACAGAAGTGCCAAAACTATTCCAGTGCTTTGCTCATAGGCAACATCTCCAAACCTTTCCTATTTCTTCCCAAAAGCTGGCAATCCACATGGTCAGGTACTGCCACAGCAACAGGCCCCACTCCTCTGGTACCAAATTCTGTCTTAGTTACTTTTCTGTCATTGCTGGGACAAATACCCAACACTCAAGCTGAGGGAAGGAGAGGTTTATTTAGCTCACAGTTACTGGAGGTTTCATAGTATAAAACAGCCTGAATTATAGTGATCTAGTCTAAATCTATTATTCAAGTGGACACTTGTCACTTAGTAAAGCATTGCTAGACTGTGGTAGAGGATAAAGATCAGATAGATGCCTGGGGCAAAGCTCTTCCTGTTCCAGTAAGACCCAAGAACTAAAATTACAAGGACCATGTTGGGCCACAGGAGGGTCCAGGGAAAACAAGAGATATGGAGCAGGGGCCATCAGGAGATGAAGCAGTTTGACATGTCATGAAAGGGCTGGTTCCATCTCATTAGGTGATCAAGGTTGGGCTGGTAAATTGCCCTCTTCAGTCCTGTTTTCTCATCTGTAATATGAACCATGTAGAGGAAAGGGAAAGTGATGTGCACATGCTCTGTGTGGCAAGCCCTGCCCTAAGGACAGCAATGTAATTCTTTAATTGTACTTGACAGATGAGAAAACTGCTTGTGGAGAGGTTAATTAACTTCTTTCTCTACCTCGTTGAGCAGGGCCCGAATGAGATCTTGTGCCTGGGATGAGGTTGCCAGCTTTAGCAAATAAAAGAAAGGATGATGCCCAATTAAACTGGGATTTTAGGTAAACAATGGATAATTTTTAAAGTCTCAAATGTGTTTTAAATATCATCTAGTCTGACAACTCAAGTCTGAAACCATTTTATCAAACATGAAGGTTCGTCTATGGTTTAATTGGGTGGCTTGGCTTTCTATTAGTCAGAAGTTTTCCTGTATCCAGGACATTAACCTTCTGACATGTGTCCTAAATATTTTTCCTATTTTTGTTTTATTTTTCAGTTTGTTAATGGTGTTTGTTATACAGAAGTTTTTAATTTTTATATTGCCACATGTTCCAATCATTTTCTTTATGGTTTATGGCATTTTTGCCATGCCTAGAAGTTTCCATTCAAAGATTATACAACTATTCACCCCTGCTTTCTTCTAGTACTTTTATGGCTTTATTTTTTACATTTAGAGCATCTGGAATTTATTGTGGGAGATGATGGCATTTTCCTCTAAATGGCTAGCCAGTTGTCCCAATAGAATTCAATAAATTATCTTTCTCCTTGCTTATTTGAAAACACTCTTTATCATACACTGAATTCTGAGATTTACATGGCTGTATTTCTGGAAACTCTAATCTGTTCCACTAATCTATTTTTTCCTTCCTACTAGAATACTGCTTAACTCATTGCAAGCTTATAAGATGGTTTATTATCTGGGAAGGTTATTTCTTTCTTGTTTTCTTTCTCTTGAATAATTTCCTGGTTATTCCTACCTTTCTATTCTGTTATAATTTTAGAATTATATTTATCAAGCACCCAAGTCACTTGAGACTTTGATTAGTATTGGATTGAAATTTCAGACTAATTTAGGGAGAAAAGGTTCTTAATAATGCAGCATCTGCCTACCTAAGGAAAAAGACAAAACTATGATCAGAAATCCTCTCTATGTTCTTCAGTGAAAGTGTGCATCTTCTGCAAATGTTTTGCATGATTCTTTAGTTTATCTGCACAGTTATAGTTCACTGATATTTGAGACATTTCGTACTTGGTGTTTTGGCACAAGTATGAGTTCTTTTTTTAATGAAGAAAATAGGAATAGATGAGACAAATCTATGTATTCATGAGTTTCCCTGGGTGTTCTTCATAGGCAAACTGGAGAGAGGTTCAGTTCTTTACTGTGATGCCATGTTTTCAAGGACACTGGTTTGGAGCCTATAGAGACAGAAATACCACTTAAAATGCTCCCCTATATTTCTGATTGACCCCTTTACAGCTGGTGTGATGCATTCTGGAGCAAAGGGTCATGGTCAAGTCCTTAGGTGGCTTCCAAGGTGCCAATAGCTGCAAGTCCCACTCTTTCCTGTGTAGGCCCCCACTTCCGATCTGAGAGGCTTACGCTCTCTGGAAATTCTTCTGTTTTTCATCTCTGAACATCTTTCATGATAACTTGCTTTTCTGATGGGAGTCTGGCATCTCCTGACACACATGTTTGCTGAAAGATTTACATTTTCGATTTCCTTGCCCATTTTCTGACTGCATACATAAAAGAGAATTGTAAATGTTTAGAAAAATCAAAGTTCTTCTTAGGCACCTGCAGCTCCACCAAGTATTCTCTAATTCATGCCGAGAAGAGGCTGAAAAAAAAAATGAGGTGAAATACTCTGGCTATTTTCTCACTGAGGTTTTCCAAACTTTATTTCCTCTCACTTTTGGAGTAGTGTCAGGTTCTGAGGGCTGTTTGGAAGCTTGTCAGGCATGGCACCCTGCTCTGCCTGGATAGAAGTAGTGCGTGGAGCCCATTCTGGATGCAGGGTGTGGAGATAAGTGTGAGGGACAGAAAGCAAGGACAGTGGCCTGGCTCATGTCGGGCTAGCACTGTCACGTAAACCAGACCCATACCCACCCCCACACACCCGGGTGCACAGGCTCTCCTGTCAGACCCTGCCTCTTCCTTTTCTTTTACTGGGACCCTGTGGGTGCTAACAGCTCCACAGAAGGCTGTTGGGGCTCAGGAGACCACCAGATCTTGATGATGCATGAACATTCAAGAGTTAAGTACTTCACCTGCAGGAAAACATGAGCTGTCCTGTCCTTTCTAGTCTTCCACATACGAAAAACAAATGCTAAGAATCTCAGCAGAAGAGACGGGAAATTGTGCACAGCAAGTACAGCGCCTAGTTATAAGGAGGATCAGTCCTGGACCACCACCTGTGGCCCATCCCAGGGTGATGAAGTCTAGGACTTCGACGCTGGGTGCTGCTTGTCTGTGGACCACTAGGGATGGTGGGGGATGGCACCTTTTTCTTACAGGTTCCTCAGCCCCTGACTTCCAAACCACCCCAACCCACATAAGTAAAGGCTGTACTATTCTCTTTCACACTCACGTTGGTTTACCTCAAAAAAAAATCCACACTGTTCCCCACCACAGCACCTCTAACTTGCCCTTGGAAATGGAAAACTCTACCCCATAAAACAGGCTCTTTCTTTCATATGCCCCACCAGGACTCTTTCAGAGAAATCCAAACAATAATGAATCAACTTTTTCCATATCTTGCGCCTCCTAATTAAGAGGAAGTAGGCTGCGTTAGGATGGTCCCCTGGGGCATACAGTAGACATATTTGTGTTTATTTAAGGGAAGGCTACAAAGGATATATCGGCCAGAAATAGCTTCCCAAGAAATGAATTCAAACCTAGAGTCACACACTCTTGGAGACCGCCAGCATTCTCCATTGTGGTCTTCACTGAATAGGACCATGGGAGACAACTCCCAAGAACTCTGTTGGATACGTACAAAACTATCTTGGGGAGTTGAGGTGCAGGCAATTGATCACGCAACTATAGGGACACGTTCGGAACAGTGAGTCATTGGATGATGTTGTCACCGTGTGAACATCATAAAGTATTTAAACTAAGACGGCTAGGATATGGGATTGTGTATAGGTGCCCTTTGTTGAGCAGAGCACCTGCATATCTGTCCATGACTTCCTAACAAGGTCTCCCCCAGATGGTAAAGTCAGAATCACGGGCGTTAAAGGATGGACTGTGGACAAGGACCCAGTCCTTTTCGGCCCATTTACACAGCATTCACGGCTGCCAGTTTACACTTCTCCCCCTTGTCCTGCCCAACCTGTAATAATGGGAACATCTGGGAATTCCAAGGCAGCCCAGTCAGGGAAACAATCTCGATCTCGTGGGCCCCTCTCTCTCCCAACCCTGTAACCTTTTATTGCTTCACAGTTCATTGTCTCACTCTTTCCTCCACCTCCCACCACATGGGTCTGTGGGAAACTTCCTAGGAAGGAGGATTCATGGTCCTTTGGAACAGATGCTGAATTGGGATAGTCTCGGGCAAACCCCCGCTGGGATTACCACTGCTCTTTTCAGCATCCTCTCCTTCTGGTGGTGGAGTCAGCTGAGACCTCGGGGAAGAGGTGCTTGATTTCTGCTTCTCTTGCCCTGTGCATTCCCCAGAACAGTGTGGGGAGGGGAACCAGGTAGCAGCAATGCAGTAAGACTCTGAAACCAAAAGATCAGTGAAAAAAATCCCAGGAAGTCTCTTTCCTTGAGCTCCAAGTCCACATATGGCCAGCACATTAGAGACCTTGTTCAAAGACTCAGATTAGGACAGGAGTGGGAGTGATTTCTGGCGCTAACGTGCATCGTCTTCCACTAAATCATTGAGTGGTCGGGGCTTTGTGCACCTTGGGTTCACACAGGTTTGGCCATGTCAGTGTCTTTAAACCAATTTAATGCCCCTTCTAGAATGGTTCTCCTCTAGAGATAAAGTAGCAGTCTTCGTGAGTGATTGCTTCCAGACCCAACAAAGAGAGACTCGTATGTTTAAAGTGCCTGCCATTCTTCTCTGTTCGACCATAAAGTAGCCAACTTAATTTTGCACAATACTGTTTGATAACAACCATGTGTGTGTCTTCTGTATTTATATACTGTACTCAGGAAAGGCCCTACTTGGTCAGTGTGAGATAATTTCACAAGCAAAATGGAACCAGATGTGATTCCTTTTCATTTGGCCCTTCAAACTCAAGCGATCTAATTTCCAGGGCCGGTCTTCACTCGAGTTTTCGATGACCCTGAAGAAGAGGATCCTTTTACAGTGTTCATTTTTCTCAGCTGTCTGACAAGCAAGCGTGGGCAAAAGATTTGAGGGCATTGGTTCTCAGCTTAACGCTTTCCAGTGTTGCACTGGGAGACTGATGGGGTAGGCACCTTCTCTTTTAGGGTAGAACCTGTCTACTAGTGGACTTGCCTAACTTTAATTAAATTCTTTTTCCAATTTCCCAGACTACACAAGCTCTGTGAGTCTGGAACCCAAGGTCAAATGGTACTACCATGACTCACTGAAAACTCCAAAGCAAAGGAGTTGGTTAGACGAACGAAAGAGAAGGGCAAGCTTTTCTCTTGTGTCTTACTTAGTTCCTCTGTTAAAAAAAAGAAAAAAATCTATTCCAGCTTATGCTGGTAGACCTGCCTTGTATAGTGGCACTGTTTGTACACTGTACAGAATTACTCAGTCAAAGCTGGGTGCACTTGTCAAGCCAGATGCTTCTGTAAGGGATATGTCTCATGGATAAATGGATCTCTCTCCCTCTCTCTCTCTCTCTCTCTCTCTCTCTGTCTCTCTCTGTCTCTGTCCTCTCACCTCTCTCTGTCTCTTTCTGTTTCTCTCTCTGTCCCCCTCTCTGTCTCTCTCTTTCTCTGTCTCTCTCTGTCCCTCTCTCTGTCTCTCTCTCTGTCTCTCTGTGTCTCTCTCTGCCTTTCTCTTTCTCTCTCTCTCTCTCCTCCCTCCTTCCCTCACTCCCCCTCTCTCTTTCCACAAAGGAGCTAACTGCTCAGGAAGTTAGAAATCCTGGGGCTGCTTATTCCCAGAGAAGAAACGTACTTTGCTGGGAAGCTGTGTGTGCTGTGGTCAGGTGACTGCCCAAGAGAAGAGCATGCAGACATCAGTGATTGATTAGGCCATTGGCTCCTCCATGCTTATCTCAGTCCTCTTCAATGAGCCAAACTTTTCTTTCTGTCCTGTCTTTGGAAGGCCATATTCATGAGGAAAGACTTTAAGCCAAGGATAGTAGCTCCATGGCCCTAGGACCATGATGCTTCCTGTGACAGACATAACTGATCAATTATAGAGTTCTTTCACCTTTGTCTCACAATCCTTCTCCACTCAGTGGAGTGTTCAGCTCAGTCATTACCAATCAAACGCTGTTTGCATACAAAAAGATCCTATCTGTCATCTGCACCAGCTAGCAGTTGCTACAATAATGCTGCATAGGAAATTACTCCAAAACTCAGAAGCTGAAAATGAGAATCATCTACCTACTCATTTTGGGGAGGGCTAAGCTTGGTTTCTTGCTGTGTGTGTGTGTGTGTGTGTGTGTGTGTGTGTGTGTGTGTGGGTGTGGGTGTGGGTGTGCTGGGCAGGTGTTGCTGAGGTCTGCTTGCTGTGTGCCCATCCTGGAGCCCTGCTGAGAGCTTAGCAATTAGCCAGAGGACATTGATTTTTCTCCTGTGAAGAGCAGAGGCGCAGGGCCACAAGCCCAGCTGCGCAAGAGCTTCTGCACTGTCAGGAGTGGAACCTGGGCCAGTCAAACGCTCCCCCACTGACCTACAGCCCCCACCCCTGACCAGCTCATTGTAATTTGCTGGTGTCATAATCACCAATATCTCATTGGCCAAAGCAGGTGACATTTCCCAATCCCAAATCAAGAGGTGGGAAAGGAGGCCCCTCCCATTCTCAAACCAAGGCACAGGTGGAGAATTGTTGCCCAGCACTGCCACTGCCGTGCCCTCTGTGCCAATGAGAGAGGAACAGTGTCAAGCCACATGTAGTGTGGTGTTCCGCACTTGGTTCAGCCTCCCTGAGGTAGGGGATGGAACTTTCCAGTTCATTTCTATCCCCAGCCCTTATTTTATTTTTTATTTTGAGACAGTAAATGGAGACACTAAGTTATTGAGTTGCCCCAGGCTGGTTTTAAACTTAAAATCCACCTGCCTCAGCATCCTAGGGTGCTGGGTTTCCACCCGAGCGCCGCCACCTCAGCTACGGTTGCCGTTCACAGTGCCGTTTAGGCCACCTTCGTCCTTCATCAGCTAAACAACCTCTTGGTGCAAAGAACAGCCAGCAGCCAGGCGGAGCTTTGGAGTCTGCTCCAGGGTGGAGCAGCTCTTTATGCAGCCTGCCCGAGAACCTGGGCATTAGCAGCCACCAAGCTGGATCTGTAGCAGGCATTTGCTCTAGGAAGCAGCTGCAGAGCCAAACAAGTAAGAAAGGGCTGGGCAGACTCAAGACTCAGCACTCAGGACCTGGGCTTCAGACTGTGGGATTGGAAAGGACTGGAAAGGAAGGAGGGTGAAGCAGCAAGAACAGAAGCTCCAACAGTTAGAACAGAGACCCAGCCTTGAGTTAGGCATGGTCGGAAACCCCGGTTATGCACACTAGAAAAGCTTTGCATTTTCACTCATCGAAAGCAGAGCGTCCCTTCAGGCCACACCATCTTATCATCATCAAAGCTTAAGCCTGAAAATTATAGAGCCAGGGTTCAGCCCTCCCTGAGTTCAGCCTCTGAGATGTAAATGCAAGTGACAACCTGAGGGACCACCATATAAGCAAAGAATCAAGACAGGTTGGCAGAGGTAGTTCCTCCTTTCTAGCAGACAGGGCAATCTGGGATCAATCCAGTTGGACTTCCTGTAGAAAGAGGCACTGGGGGTTGCCTTCGGGGAGGGGGTGCTGTCTGACCAGAACAAGGGTGTGACTCGGTAGAGGTTGAGTTAGTGGATAGCATAAGAGGAGGGAAGTCAGGGGAAGGAGGCTGGGCTATGTAGGAAGATCTGAAAGCTGGCTCATGTTCGGTTCATGGTCAGAATGTTGTACTAAGCAGACAAGGAGGATTTAAGGAAAGTTGTAAGGACCTCCCTTTGAGAAAGCCTTGGGAGACTTTTTAAGAATCAATTATTTATTTATTTATTTATTTATGCATTTATTTATTTGGTATAGGGTTTCACTACGCAGCTCAGATTCATAGTGATCCTCCTGGCTCAGCCTTCCAGCTCCGGGATTACAGGGGTACATCACTACACCTGGTCTCAGTGCCATGCATAGCACTGGGATCGAACCCAGGTCCTTGTGGCTGCCAGGTAGGTGCTTAGACCACTGAGCTATCTCCCCAGCCCCAGCTGCCTTTTCTTTTTAATTAACAATGAGAAAACCTGTATATTCCTCTCCCATGAGGACACCAAACAAAACCTTACCTGCCTAGCCCACCTACCTTCCTGATGGTATAGACTGAGCTTCATTATGGCCAGGCTCATGTTTTATGCATGAGCACAAATACATGAACCAATCTGTCACCCCCCTCACCTCCCCAGCCCCCCCCCCCCCAGGCACAGCTGAGGAAACTGAGGCTTCCTGAGGTTAAGTTAGATGTCCAAAGTTGCATGAACAGAATGACAGTGCTGGACATTGAAACTGGGTGCCTGGATTTAAAATTCACCTTGTTGGGGCTGGGGAGTCTAGCTCATCTGTCTAACAGCCTGTCTGACAAGCAGAAGGACCTAGGTTCAATCCCTGGAACCAATGCCATGCCAGCCCCAGAATGCTGGGTGCACTGTGCCAGCCACCAAACCAAGGCATAGTGGTGCATGCCTGTAATCCCAGCCCTGGGGAGGCTGAGACAGGAGGATCGCTACAAGTCTGAGTTGCATAGCAAGACCATGTACCAAATAAACAAATAAATAAATAAATAAATACTAAAAAATAAAGAGAACCCACATTCTGAACCACTGTATAATCTAAGAGAGGGTACTGGTCTAGAAACACAAGTGCCATTGCATGTGACCAGGCCGGCCATCATCTCTGGGCTGTATTTGCCAATCAGGATGCCAAGATAAGGCTAAGAAATCTATAGCGGAGCGGAGCATCGAAGTGGCCGCATCCTCTGCGCCATTCTTGTTAGCAGGGTTTCTAAAGCCACGAACACTGCCGAGAAAGATCTTTCATCAGGTTGGTCCCAGGTTTTCCCATCGGCTGCAAAGTCCTGGCATGTTTTCTTTCGGAAAGAAGTCAAGTATTAGTGGCAGCCAGGGGGAGGCTGCGAGAACCCCGCTCTCTCCTTTCAAGCCGGGTTACCCGAGTCCGGTGTGTAGGCAGGTGAGTCATTGATTTTCTCCTCTCCTCCAGAGAGCACTGCCATAGCTACACGGATGAAAGGCGAGGAAGAAAGACAGAATTGAATGGTCCAGGTTGAAAGGAAACTTTTGAAGCCGGTTAGAAGGCTCCAGTCGGCGCTTGGTGTGTAGTGGAAACGTCCACTCCCCACGCAAGATGCCCAGCGCTGCTTAAGTGTGGCGGAGAGGGCGGGGGAGGTTAGAGAATCGCCATGCCTTCTGAAAGCTGAAAGGAAAACACTTTCTTACCTCTCCCTTTCTGTCTCCTCACTGCCTCTACCTGCTGTTCTGCAACTCCGACTTGGAGCTTGGATTTTCTAAAAGAATCATAATAATTTTGGGTTTCGCTTCACTAACGCCAAGCTCAACACCACCCACACTCAATCCCATTGCCATTGAGGCTCCGGGCTCACAAACAACGATCTCACAGTTATTAGACAGGGTCTGGTGGCTCCAGGACAGGTGGTGGGAAGGAAACTACATGGTCTGGCGCTGTGGCAAGGCACACCTGGCTCTGAGATGCCTCGAACGTTCTTGGAAAAAACAGTGCCTCAGGGGAAACCCTTTAGTTTAGGGGTTATCAGAGACTTGATGTGGGGGAGTTGTTCATCTTTGGTAAAAAGAAATACAGGGACATAGGGGGAATCACAAAATAAGAAACACCAAAATAAGAAGCTGATACCCACAAATGTTCTTTGAGATTCTGTCACAGACTGGGAAGCCTACGCTAAACAATGTAGAGCCGAACCTGTGGACTCCCCCTCCTCCACAGCCTCAAGACCCAACCTCTATGACAGGAAACATGCCCAGTGGGCATACTGTCATGCCTGCCTTTCTAGGTACAAAAGACTGCAGGTCTTGACAAGAATTGAGAAAGAGGAAGAATTGTATGTGCAGAGCTCTGTGACTATGGCTACAGCACCCCCACCCCCACCTCTGTGGCAGACTTTCCTGTTAGCTGGAAGAGGCAAATACGAGCTGTTTCCTCATCTAGAAGCATAAAGCAGGTTGGTGTTAGCATTAGCCTTCCTGGCACCCCAGGGAGATGAGTGTTACTATCCCTATTCTGCAGATGAGGAAGCCAAGACTGTGATGGAGCTTGATAATTATTGTAATAGAGCACTCGGAATTTTCAAAGCATCTCTACTCATTAATTAGCACAGCCACACAGTGAGCTGACAGGTGGGTGAATAGGCCTTGCACACGCAGCCGGTATCCCCATGCTCTTTATACATCCAGGATCCATTAATATTCTTCCAGTATCTTCTGAAACTTGTGCAAGAGGAAAGAGGATTGTGAGTGGGAGAAACAGTTCCCCCAGGGAAAAAAGAAATGGACAGAAAAAATACGATCAGCTCCTATCGTGGGCCCAGTCATCTGGGGTCTAGCTGGAACCCTCCACCCCTACTCCCACCATGAATGCCTCTCTGAGTCTGACGCCAGGTGTGTTCAGGGTAGAGGCCCTCATGACTCTCTCCCCCAGGGTCTATCTCACCCATAGACCCATGAATTGTAGTTGCAAGGCCCAGCAAGCTTCCAGCTCGGTCCTGCATCCCTGTAGAATCACTCTTTGGGAGGAAGACTAAGCCATTCAGGTGGGTAATTTCCAAGTTCTTGTGTGTCTTTGTTCCCTGAATTTGTTCTGCATGGGCTAGAAGACTAAGATTGTCTTTTGCTCCTGTGTTTTGACTTCTTTTCCCCCCATTTATATATTTGGTACAGGGTCTCACTATGCAGCTTGGACGCATAGTGATCCTCCTGTTTTCAACCTCCCCAGTGCTGAGATTATAGGTGCTAATCACCATCCCCAGACTCAGTTGCCAGCTCAGCACGCCCCAGGGGCAGGGCTGATGCAGCACGTGGGACCAGAGATTGAATCCTGGTCCCTACACCTGCCAAAGCAGAGCTTAGTCTGCTGAACTATCTCACCAGCCCTTGTTTTGGCATTTTTGAAGGTAGAAGTAATCATCCAGATAGAGTCCTGCAGGCTGCCCAGAATCTGCAGAAGTTCCTAAGTGGCTCCAGGAAAGCTCCGCACCTGCTCACACCGGGCCCCAGATCGCAGCTCTCCTGCTTCCCGCAGGCCACTAAGAGCTCTCCTAAGTTCTCAGAAGTTTAGAGCAGCACCAGCAGAAGCTGAAAAGGCCATTCAGTGAAACTGCCACCCACTCAGATGGTTGTCTGAACTAGATGAGAAGAGTGGAGAACTATGAAGTTAGTTATAATCAACCAATGGCTATAGCGCACTGGGGAATGACCAGCAGAACATCCAGTGGCGGGTCCAGCCACCAGAACAGGGCATATGCAGACTACTCCCATATAGCCTGCTCAGCTTTATTATTCTTACATGCAATTTAATTTGTCACTATTAGGGCTGGGGAGATAGCTCGGCAGACTAATTACCAGCCAGTTCAAGGACTCAGGTTCAATCCTTGGTACTGCATGCTTGGCCCTGTTCTGGGCATGCCATGCAGGTCACCAAAACTGGGTGTGGTGATGCACATCTGCAATCGGAGTACAGAGGGCAGAGGTGGGAGACTGAGACAGGAGGATCACTGTGAATTCAAGCTGTGTGTGAGAATCTGTACCAAATTAATACATAAAAAATTTAAAAATAGATTTTTATGACTGGGAGAAATAAATGTAAATGGGGTAATCTTTTGAGGTATTGGGCATGATATTCACAACACATTTTATAAGCTATAAGTAATGAAATAGTCAAGTTAAAGACTTCAAAATTGTCATGGTATGAGGAAAATGAATAAAATGCATCACTACAATTTTTCAGAATAATGAATATTTTTTCAATGAGTATTGGATTTGTTCCATACAGATAATTTCAGAAAAGAAAGAAAATGTACATACAGCTGAAGAATGAGCAATGATAAATATGGTATGTTATGGCTTGAGATAAAACATGGAATTTACTCATTTTTAATGTGACAATATACATAACATTATTCCTGCTCATATTTTATCTCTCTTTGGCTTCTTCCTTACTAAAAAAGCTATTTATGGGCAAAATAAAAAGGAGCTATTACTATCGAAATCACAAGCCACAAGTACTGCACTCCACAACTGCCACAACCCTCAGTGGGACATCAGCATTTGTAGCTCAAAACTAGCTTGACACTTTTATAAGTTAATGTGGAACACATCCCGATTCGCCAGTTAAGCTGGGTACCAAGTTGATAACCTTTGCTGCTCCTCCTCCTCCTCACTACTGCCTCTATCATCAACATTAAGCATCTATTTTATTACAGGAAACAGAGTAACTCATGGCTCATGAAGTTGTCATTTGATCTATTAAGCATGCCTACTCTAGACCAGGGCTATCAACATGGTCCATGTTGGATATTGGTCCATGAAGTGACCTTATTTGGTGGTGACAGTCTGGCTGACCACGCAGGACTCCACTGAACGGCAGCATGCAGACCGTCCCTGGAGCTGTACGGCTCTTGGTAAGCCGTATCGGTAAGAGCTGCACGCTAGTCATACTTAGTAAGATCACGTATTGGTCTGGACTGGACTGGAATAACCAACGAGAACTTGGGAGGTATTGCTGGAGCCCACATCAGTCATGAGACCAATCCCAGATATTTATTCTCAGAGGGGTGCTATCTTGCCTCAGACAGATTTGAGTATAAAGATGTGGATGCCTAATAAAACACAGCTTCAGCCGAGGGTGACCTTCAAAGCTGGGAAGGAGGCATTCGGGGAGAAACTGGAGCTGGCATGGAGAAGGACAGAGCTGTCATTCTGGAGATTTCCATGTGAGTCCAGCCTGTGAGCTCAACACCAACAGATCTGTTCATTTTTCAGTCACATACGGATTCCCTAACTGTCCTCTCCCAGGGTAACACCAGGTCCAAGTCTGTCCCTGGACAAATTTCTTAGCAGCAGTATTGGATCAGAGAGAATATCCAGTTGGCACTTTTTGTCATTGGGTGACACGAGAACCTACCTGTAGTGGTTGTATTCATGCAGGACAGGAATCAGAAGTGCTGAATGGTGATACCGATGTCATCATGGGGAGCACAAGGACAGTCATCCCAGATCTCCGGCTTTGTCGGTAGCTTCCTGGGTCAATGGCTTCCCGGGTCAGTTGAGATTTGGTAATGCAAGTTTGTGTCCGTATGGCCATTCAGGGGTGCATCACAGATCCATGGAGAGAGATGGTGGCTGGTAGCCCTGTGCCTACCCCATTTCAATCCCCCACTCTTGCACATCTTTCTGTTTCACCATGAGGTTCATTAGTAGCAAGATGGAATCCGACACCTGAAAAAAAAAAAAAAAACTTCTCCAAATTACCATTCAAGGACAGTGCATACATAATTTTTAAAAAAGATTTGATCCTTAGACAACCCCAGACACACATATTCAATGCATGGAAGAGTAAGCAAAAGAAAGCCGGACACTAAAAGCATTGCTTTTTAAAAAATATGTGGCTTTCTAAGAAAGTGTTCCTGCTGTGGGCATCTTAGATTTTTGCTTGGTATTAATTGGCAGTGCCACTGGAGTGGGAGGAACGGCCAGCAAATTCCTTTGCCATGGTGTGTGTCCCAGATGGCTTCATTCTTTCTAGTCACGGACGGACAGTGACATGTCTACAGGCACTGAATCCTGGCAGAAGGAGCTCAAATTTAAGAATCTGAGCCTACAAAGATAAGGGTGGAGATGGTGTGGCCTAGAAACTGGGGTTACCCCCAATGGCAGCTCCTAGTTGAGTGTGGCGGTGTGTGTCTGTAATCCCAACCACAGGGGGCTGAGGCAGGAGGGTCCCTGTGTATTTGAGGCCAACTGGGGCTACACAGTTGAGCAAGAGGCCTGCTTGAGCTGCACGGGGGGTGGGGTGG
>PVKN010009825.1:0-23316 GCA_004027915.1 Capromys pilorides
GTTCACCTAATAAAAGGTCATTGACATGTTCCAGAAAACAGTATCAATATTATGTCAGGTTATATGTGTGTGTGTGTGTGTGTGTGTGTGTGTGTATGTGTGTGTGTGTGCATGTAAAAGACAAAGAAGAAGTAATATATATAAAGTCAATGGAAAATAGAAATATACTTTTTAAAGTTTCTAATACTAGGAGCAAATAGCATACCATGCCTTATAAGTAGACTGTAAGTCAATGACATAGTATAAATCTTAAAACAAAAATTGAGATTAAACAATATTCAGAAAACCAATTAAATATTAATTAGTTTAAAATTAAATAAAATATTTCAAAATAATATTCCAAAATTAAAATAAAATTATGAGTTCAATTAAGAGGCCAGGGGTTGGGGAAATAGCTCAGTAGAATAAGCGCTTGCCTGGCAAGCGCAAGGACCTGAGTTCAATCTGTGATTCCACCAAAAAAAAAAAAAGGGCCAGAATGTTGTGTACCATATGTATGAATCTGTGATCAATGCAGAGTACTCACATAGTATTTGAATAGGTTAATATATACAAAAATATCAACTAAGAAAATGTTTTCATGATAGTAAAGAAATACTAAGAATAAAGCATAACATAAATACTGGAATGGTAAATATATGACCAGCACTTGTAACAGTTTGGGAATAGGATATCACACAAAATTCTAGTATGTGGTGGACATGGACAGTGACCATGACACTTATTGGTGGCCAGGTGTCACTTGTGGGATTGAGCTACTACTACTTCCTTGATATCCACCCTGTAGATCTGGACAGAATTATGACCCACAGGGTGCAGGGGAGGTCCATTTGTAGAGTAAGCTGATGGAAATATTTTGCTGCCGTATACAAAAGAATAGTTGAAAGACTGCTTTTGTGTACCTCTTTTTCTCCTGCATTTAATTCTTGCTTTATTTGGTATCTTTACATTCTCATTCATGGAGTTGTGGTGATTTTGATCCCTTGCTAGAATATTTTTTTAGTAGTCTGTGTAGGGTTGGCTTTGTTGTCATGAAATTCTTTAGCTGTTCTTTGTCCTGGAAGTATTTCACTTCTCCATTATACTTGAAAGAGTTTTGCAGGGTATAGAAGTCAGGGTTCGAATTTGTTTTCTTATAAGACTTGTAGTATTTTGCTCCATGCTTTTCTTGACTTGATGGTTTGTGAAGAGAAATCTGCTGTTATTCTGATGGGCTTTCCTTTAAATGTGATCTATTTCTTGTCTAGCGGCTTTTAGTATACTGTTCCTGTGCTGAATTTCTGGGATCTTGATTATTATATGTCTGAGTGCGGTTTTAATTGGGCTGATGTTATTTGGAATTCTATATGCTTTGGTTACTGAATGTCGAATTGTTTTCCCCATATTTGGGAAATTTTCTTCCATTACTTCTGCTCATATTCTTTTTATATCATTGGTACAGATTCCTTCTTTCTCATTGATGTTAATTAGTCTTAACGTTGTTCATCTTTGCATCATCTTAAAGATGTTGAATTATTCTCTCCTGGATTCTAGTTATTTTTAAGAGACCCTTTCTTACCTTTTCATTAGATTCAATGGTGTGTTCAAGGTCTGAAAGTCTATTTTCACCTTCATTCATAGGTTTTTGCCAGCTCATGACTGAAGCTTTAATTTCTTGTATAGCACTTTGAATCTGCTTCATGTGTTCTGTTTCTTTCCTATATTGCTCATTCAAGGATTCCATCATTTTTATATCATCTTCTATTTTTTTTATCAGTGTCTTCTTTCGAAGCACTTAGTACTTCTTTCATTATAGTTATCATTTCTTTTTTTACTTCAGAAATTATTTCTGATCTGATTTCCTCTCTACCTTTTTACAGTTTCTTTACTTTAGACATTATTTCAGAGATTTCAGGTGTGTAATTTCCAATTTCCTTTATGCTATTGTCTCCTGCATTTGATCTGGGTGGGCTCAGGGCCTGAGAGCACATTTTGCTCCTTCTCTTTGTCATTTTGTATAGCACTGTCTTCTGACCGTTAGTGTAAAGCGTTCATAAAGTTATTACCTTAGCACTAGATCTGGATCTACCAAGTTCAAACTCGTCCACGTGAGTGTGGCTTGCGTCGGGCTGCTGTGCTCCACTTCTCCCTGCTACAGCCCTTGGAGGTTAACCTGTTGTGCCACTCTGGCAAGATGTTCTGCCCCTGAGCTGGGTGGCTTTTGCCTCTAGCCTCTGTGCAAGGATGGTGCTACAGGGTTTCACACTGGGCATGTCTGATGGAGGAAGTTCTCCTCACATGCCGGGCCTGGGCACTGGCTGGAATGAATATCTGGTGGCACCGAGTGGTCCCATTCATGCTGGGCCTGGACTCTGGGTTGAATGAAGGCAGTCTTCAGGCAGTCTCACTCACATGCTGGGCTTGGGCACTGGCTGGAATGAAGATCCAGTGAGCCCCGGGCAGTCCCACTCACACCAGGCCTGGGTTCTGCATCAAATCTATCTTCTTAAAATGTAAGGAGAAGAAATCATAAATTAACATTGCAAGAAAATTTCCAATTTTTTAATCCACAGTATTATCATTTTTCTGTCATGATTGTGCTGCTTCCTCATCATAGTCAGAATTCCATCCTTGTTTCTATCCTCTTACAATAATTCTATGAGGAAATTATAGCTTTTGTATTATTTGGGTCTCTGTGGTAGCTTTACCCGTGTACATTTAAAACAGCAAAAATACTTCTCCGTGTGATTTGAGATAAAAGTGGGCCATGAGAGAAATTTGGGTAAGACTTGAAAGACAGCAGTGCAGTAGCCTCTATTTCTATCCAGGCATGATGGCAGCTGGGCAGTTGTCCCCATTTTCCTGGTTCTGCTTGCTTCATGGGGCAGTAGTCAGAATCCCAGCTCTTCCCTTACCCCTGGACTTTCTCATTCAACTTCTACAAGGTCTGGCCAGGTAACCACATGTCACCATAGTGAATGGCACTGGCTTCTCCTAGAGGTCACTCCTGCCATAGAGTTTGGGAGTTGTTTGTCTTGTGTGTCTCAGTTTGTTCCAAAGAGCTTTCATTCCTTTGCCACCCCTCCTCTCCTGTCTCTTCCTCTCCCCTCCTGTCCCTCCCTCCCCTTATCTTCTCTTCCCTTTTCTTTCTCCCCTTTCTTCTCCTTTCCTTTGATGTTTCAGACCCAAAAAGACTGCTGAGTAAGATTCCTTGGATGCCAAAATTTGTCTCAGTATCTGTTTCCTGAGACAACTTCTTTCACTTCAAGTCCTTCTATGCTTCCTCTTGTCATATGTCTCCTTTACTTGGGTCTCTGTTTTCTCTTGGTCCTTCTCCTGCATCTATCTAAAGACCATTTCTGCTTCTTTGCAGGTGTTCAAACTTCTCTCTATAGGTTCTAACTAGGGTTTTGGGCTGGGGGGTTTAGCTCAGTGGCAGAGTCCTTGCTGAGCATGTGTGAGATCTTGAGATCTATCTGCAACATCTGCAAGAAAGGAAAGGCAATTGCTCATTTCTCCTCCCAAGAGAACTTGTAATTTCTTATATTGCCAAATACCACATGTGTTGATGACCCTTCCCCTGCTCCCAGCTTATGCACCCCACCCAGCCTACTCTTTAGAGTCCTAGTCCCTTCTGGTTGATATCTAATTTCCTCCTTGACAACTGCATTTGGATGACTATTTATAATCATCTCTAATTTGATGTGTCCAGAGCTAGGCTATTTTTTTCCACTGACACCTGTTCCCCCAACAGAGTTTTCTAGCTCAGTAGACCACATCCACCCTTAGTTCAAGGCAGACACCTGCCTCCATCTATGACTTTCCCTGTCCTTGGCCCCTACAATCATTTGGCAAGTGCTGTCTCTTGTGTCTAGCTATGACCATCCAACTGGTGCAAAGACTTCAGAATCTCTTCAGGCTTTCTGCTCTCTTGTTTTACTCTAAGAGCAGCATGGGAAGGTCCTGGACAGGCACGTGTTCAACAGCTAGGCACACACAAAGCCTGGGCCACCTGCCGTGTGCTCTTTGAGGGCTACCTAGTCTCTCACAAAAGCACAATGAAATACAACAGGTTGGTGAACTCTTAACCCATTATTGTTAATAATATTCTTAATAAAGAATAGGCTTTATTCTAGAGTATTACTTAAGAAGTTACGGCGCTGGTCACTTTTATTAACTGGGTCCATCCATCTGCATATATACTTTGTGTTAGTATAAATAAGGTGTATGTCTATCAGGGGGCAGAGAGTGATTGTTTTGTTCATACATCTTAATCTCTGGGAATCGAGAAAAGAAAAATGATATAGATTTACAGTGCAAATGCAAGTAACAAAAGAGCAAGACAAACAAGGCAATCAATCAGATATTTACAGAACACTGGCTTCTCTCCACACCCTGTAAGTACTATGAGGCACTCCCTGATGACCAAGATGTGGCTCTTGTGTTTTCACACAATAATTAAGAAAGCAAAACACAAGGTAACAGTTAAGTAGTAAGAGGGAATTAATTGAGATTTTGTTTAATCAAATAATATACAGAAATTACATATTGGAATTTCTCCTAAATGATGCTCTGCCAGGAATTATGAGCTCAGCAAGAAAGGAGCGCCATGCGATGATCCTGTCATTGTTTTCAGCCCAGCAGAGGATGTATCTCAGTAAACATCAGCACCTAAGCTATTCGTTTCCATGGAAACCAAAAAGTGTAGGAGCGTAATAGCATTAATTCTTATTCATGTAATTATAATAATAATAGCGTATGTATGGTGAGGCTAAGTTTTAGACATAGGGTATACACTTAGTGTTTCAGCAAGATCCAGAATACATAACAGATATTGTGAACTGGGAAGAGTGTTCAACAGAACAGACAAACCAGTGAGGGAAAGAGTAAAGGAAGAAAGGGAAACAGAAACAAATACATGCACACACAAGAGAGCTGAGATAGCCTTTCAGCTAGTTTTTGTTAGTTGAAAAGCCAGGGTTGTTCTAATATTGTTTGAACAAGATACCATGCCTATGCTGATTAACTACTACAAAGACAACAACATGTAATGTATTAAAATTATCATCACTCTCTTATTAACTTTTTTTTTTTTAGTATTTAGTACAGGGTCTACAGTGACTACAGGGTCTCATTACACAGATCGGACTCAGAGTGATTCTCCTGTTTTCAGCCTCCCAAATGCTAGGATTACAAACTCATGCCACCACTCCCAATCTCAATCCCAGGGGCAGGGCTGGCATAGCAGGTGCTTTAATCCACTGAGCTATCTGGCCAGCCTATGACTAATCTGTTTTGAAACTCTGTTTTATTATTTTTATTTTTCTTTAAAATAAAAAAAATAAATCTTTCCTGCTTTAAAAACAACAACAACCAAAAGCAAACAAATGGAAAAAAAACACCTCACAATAATCTTATGAGATAGCAAGTACG
This sequence comes from Capromys pilorides, assembly GCA_004027915.1. Lineage (NCBI taxonomy): Eukaryota > Metazoa > Chordata > Mammalia > Rodentia > Capromyidae > Capromys > Capromys pilorides. The sequence goes on from PVKN010009825.1 coordinate 5,413, forward strand.
ACCAAGGCTCAGGAAGGGTGGATGTCTTCACATTCTGTAAGTGGCAAGTACCTGAATGTGGCCCCAGTGACTCATCATTTCAACCAGTAGGTAAGATTCCAAGGTCAGGATGGGACCCTGTCTCAACCCTTAGCAGAAAGACAAACTGAGTTGTATGGTGAAATAGTTTGGAGAGGGATAAAGAAGCGTAAGTTCAGTCAGGTACACATCACCAACAGCGTAGTGGAGAAATCAAACTTCGTAAGAAAGTGTTACTCGTAGATTACTAGAAAATTGTGTTATATAAAATGGATGAAGAACTAAACAGGGCTGCTATTCCTCACCCTTGGTGGGAGATAGTGCGAACATTGCCTAATTTTTAAAGATGAACTAAAAAATTCAACTTAGAAAATGGAATTTTAGCTCTTAAAACATAAGCAAGACCCTTCCACGGAGGCTACCATCCTGCCAGCAGAGTGCTGGGGACTCGGAGCCGTGGAGCTCTGCAGCTGATTCTAGCCAGCTGGGAAGAGTCAACGGTTACATTTTCAGGAATTTCCCAAACACGATGACAGTAAATTGGTTGTCTGAACTCAGCCTATTGGGAATATTCACACTATGGAAATCAATAAATGCTAAAAATTCCCCAGAGAACTACTTGTTATGAATTTACCAAGGCACCATTGCCTAGAAGCAGCGAAGGTTTTAATAATGCACTTTATCCTTTTCAGGGACCCAGGTAGAACAAATGTGGGACTACAGAGGGTGTTGAGAATTTTATTTTTGGTCTTTCTTTTTTTTTTGAGGCAGAGTGCCACTATGTAGTGCAGGCTCTCCTTGAACTGACAGCAATCCTCCTGCCTCAGCCTCCTGAGTGCTGAGATTAGACATGCACCACCATATACAGCTGGGCCATTTATTTATTTATTTATTTATTTATTTGTTTGTTTGTTTGTTTTTATTGATTATATGTTTTCAAAACATGACAATTATATTCTTTTATGCAATTTGAACAGATAAGCACCTGCCTTCTCTCAATCCTCATTTATAAGTAATTAAAAGGAATTACAACTTTTATTTAAAAATTTGATTCAATGAAATCAATCGTTTATTAAGTAAGATCTACTCTTTGTAAAATATTATATACCAGCTGTGCATAGTGGTACAATCCTAGCACTCTAGGATTGTCAAGGTAAGAGTTTACAAGTTTGAGCTTAGCCTGGGCAATTTAACATCATTAGAACCTGTCTGATTTTTGTTTTGTTTTATTTTTTTGTTTCACTGTACAGTTCAGGCTGGCCTTGAACTCACTTTGTAGTCCAGGCTAGCCTGGAACTCATAGCAGTTCTCCTGCCTCAGCTGTCCATGTGCTGGGACTATAGGCATCTGTCCCCCAGCATGGCCATGAAAACCTGTCTTTTATATAAAAAAAAGAAAGAAAGAAAGAAACAAAGAAAGAAAACTTGTTTTACGGGAAAAAAAATGTAAAAGGATTTGAAATGTAGCTCTGTGGGAAAGCTAAGGGTTCAGTCTCAAGTAAAGGAAAAAAATCTATACCTTATTTTTGTTCTATCTTATTGTTCTCTCTCTCTCTCTTTCTCTCTCTCTCTCTCTCTCTCTCTCTCTCTCTCTCTGTCTCTCTCTTTTTCTCTCAACAGTATGGGGAATCAAACTCAGGAACTTGCGTTTATGCCCCTGAGCTAGCTCTCTGGCCTTCATATTTGAAATACTAACAAAATCTCCAGATTATTACATAGAATGAATGAGCTGAAGTAACCTGTTTCTTTGTCTTTACCAAGACTGTTGTCTTGTGTTCTTCTTTAGACTCTACTATTTAAATACAAGGACATGTACTTCAATTGAGGGTACAAATTAAGCCTGAAGCAAACTAAACTTTTAGCCCTCAAAGTTTTCTCTTTAAATGAACTTGTGCAGGTGAGACTGACTGTCAGGGTCCGGCTGTGTGGCTATGAAGTCTCTGGATTAATCCCCATTTGGACCACGATGCTTACTACAGAACCAATACCAGTAATGTGTGTTACAGAGCCTGCACAGGTGCTAAACTGAGCAGTATCTGTTTAGAATGCAGACCCCAACAATAAAAATAATTTTAAAAAAAGATTTTCAGGCCAAGAAATATTGTATCGCTGATATTCTTTAGACCTGCCAGCACGCAGCCAAGAGAAAAGCAAGCACATTTTTAGTTGCTTTGATTGTTTTTCAGATTCTCAAAGATGACTCAGCCGCTTCCTCTCCCTGGGCATGCTGCCCTGCCTCAGGCACGCGGCTGCCCAGGCCCCATCTCAAGCCAAAGCACCCAGAATCTGATAGGATGCGTGAGGGGCAGATGGCTATTTTTGTAAAAAGATTTTCTGTGTGTTTCTAATGACCAGTTTGGTCTGAGAATTACTCATAGGCATGTAACGGAGCAAAAATGCTTCAGACTCAAAATCAGGGAGGGACAAGACTCTAATACCCAAGGAGCTGTTCAAGCCCTGGGTTCTAAAGATCCCATTCTTAGCAGCACTGGCTGATAGATGGGCCATGGAGGAGGACAATAAGATTAAAAGGCCTGTGGGGGTCAATTAGAGTTCTGTTACATCATTAAAAATACTCAACACAGATATTTCCATGTGTTATAGTTTATGTCTAGTTGTCCCCCCAAAGTCTCATGCAATCATGGGGCAGGGAGTTCTAGAGTGTGAGACTTGAGTCATGATCCACTGGGATTATGTGTTTTAGTAGGGATGGGATTATGGGTCTGAGTCCTTCTGGGATTATGGGTGTGGTCTAAGGCGGATAGGTTGAGGCAGTGAGCCTGAATGTAATATAAAGAAAAACAGAGAGACAGATGCTGGCTGTTGCTCTCTGCGCCCTGGTTGGTTGGTTGCCTCTGTCACCATTTTGTTGCTGTTCTGCCACCATGAACTGGATGCTCTCTGCCCTGCTCCACTCAGCCTTGGGCCAGCAGAATATGGACTGAAACCTCCAGCAACTGTGAGCTAAATAAACCTTTCCTTCCTTCATTTTGAGTGTCAGTATTTGTCCCAGCAACAAGTAAAAAGTAACTAAGACACCATGTCAAACCAAGAAAATTTTATCATTTTGTTTAATGATAAATCAAGAGAGTCTTTTAAAACTTTATTTCTAACTTAAACATTCTCAGCTGGATTGTCGTCCTTATTGGTCTGCTTTCTCCCTTCTTGTAACATCTCAGAAAAATCAGAGTATTTTAAAATTGTCAAAGGCTATTCCTGCGTTCAGTTCTCTTCAACAGATTTCTCATTTTACTCAGACTGAAGAACAAAATATGCCGATGCCTGCAGAGCTTTCTTTATGTTGTGTGCTTTCATTTTACTGAGGTAGGGAAAGAAACTCCCAACCCAAAAGGTACCTGGGATGAGTTCGTGGTTTCTAAAACCAAAGAATGAATTTTAAGAACAATGGAGATTAAGAGCAGAATGTATTTTTTGGGGGAAAGAAAGCTTCTGTCTGAGAGAGGGACGGACAGAAGGGGACCTGAGTGGGTTGCCAAGAAATCTGCCTTCTCTGGGGATTTTTATAGAGCAAAACCATGAGTTGAGGTGGATCTAAAATGGAAAACATAGGAACTTGCTAGGCGGGCATGAGTTGGGACAAAACTACAGTCAACCAATAAAGACTGCAGACACAATTGTCAAGTAAAATTGATTAAATCCAGGACCCAACGGGGTAGTGAGTCACTTAACAAGTGGGTATGAACACGGAACACAGGGCTTAACCAGTAGGGGGTTGGGATAAGTGGCTCTTTCAGGCTTCCTCAAGGTGATAGGACCTATTTAGACTATCAGTTCTGGATGCTTATCTTTAAGGAGGTATGCATTTGTTTGATCTTTTATCTTGAGGTCTGGCCCACAGCAGGAGTCTGTCTCTCCCACAGTTGTGAGGAATCTTGTCTTCCATCCTGGCTCCTAGGAGGACCCAGCCCTGTCTGGCTGCTCAAAACATCACCACAGCTGCTCTCTCAGTGTGTCTCCTTACTGCCTTCATTTCAGCCACACTAACCTCTTGCTCTTCTGCAGGTTCCCTGGGTGCTTCTTCCTGCAGGCCTTTGCTCTGGCTGCTGCCTCAAACACTCTGCCCTCCCGCATCCATGGGGCTTGATGGGTTCCTCCAAATCTTTTCAAATCACTGATATGAAAGAGTTTTATTTGTCTTGTTTGCACCTAATACCATTAAACATATGATATGTTGCAGGTATTTTCTCTTCCTGCCTCTAGATTTTTTTGTCAGTACCAGGGATTGAACTCTGAATCTTGTACTTGCCAAGCAGGCACTTATGCTACTGAGTTATATCCCTGGCTCCCCTCCTCTTTTTTTTTTCTTCAGGGGTTATTTCTGTTCTGCCTTGCTCCATACGTTTCTGCAATTGTTTCTCCACCTCAGATTCTATGAAATTCATGCATTTCTTTTTTTATTTCAGATGTTATCTCTGACCTGAGTTGCTCTATATGTTTCTGTAGTTGTCTGTCTACCTCAGATTCAGAGTTTTTGGCTGCATGATTCCCATTTTCTTCCATGGTATCATCTCCTGTATTTGATTTGGGTGGGCTTGGGCCCTGTGACTGCATCTTACTCCTTGTCGTTATCATTTTGTACGGCAGTGATCTCTGTACTTTGGTGAAGTTCTGCTCTTAGCGCCTATGGGAGTTTGCTCTTGATCCACCAAGCTTGTTCTCCTTTAGTGGTGCCTGGCTACGAGTTGCAGCTTGGTCTGCTGGCTGCTGTGAGGCTCTGTGGGTTCTGGAGTTGAGGAGTCTTGCAGTCGCATGGGTCAGACCAGGTGGCGGATAGGCTCAGGAATGGAGCTCAGGCGGGAAGAGCTGGAGGATGAAGGCAGGCCGTGGGACCCGGCAGGCGCGGGCCAGATCAGACTTGCAGTCACGCGGGTCAGACTGGACATTGGATGGACTCGGGAATCTCTGGCTCCCCTCCTCTAGATTTCTGAAAGCAAGATTTTAAAGTAATATTTAGTGTTACATTTCCAGCACCTTGTTGGGACTTAATAAACAAATATTTGTTGGACAGAAAATGGATAAGAAGACCAAGAGATGAGAGAAGAGGACCTTAAAAGAATTATAATGTGTCATGTACACATACTAACTTTCCACATTGAAAGTGAACATATACGTACTACGATGATGCACTGATAACAATAAAAATTTAAAAAGCAACAAAAATACACAAACAAATCAAAATATACAGGATCAAAAATCAAATAATAAGAACAAAGGATGATAGTTTCGTTCCAGCCCATCTTAGTCACATTCTAGAGCCACTGAGAATGAATGAAACTATCCTTTGTTCGTAGCCCCTAGACCTCTAAGTAACACGCTTCACTTTACATTTCTTGACTTACTGACCCTGAGCCTCACTACTGACCCCCTGCTGCGATAGAAGGGGATCTGATTTGCCTGCGCTTTCTTAATCGCGCCAATGTAGTTATTATTCCTATTTTTAGTTTTTCTAATTGATTTCACTTGTAGTATAGTTACATTCTATTGAGCTTATTTGCATTTCTTTGATGTGGCATCTATTGTCCCCTCTGCGTCTGAGATGAGGACTTTGTCCCCTACTTTTTGTTCTCTCTTCTTTCTTTACAGCCTACACGTCTTTCTTGACTCGTTACTCTTTATCACCACAAGCGCCTTGGATGTCAGATCTCACCACAGTCTGTAATCTTCGCAGGCATCTCCAGGAGAGAGACCTGGGAAGAAACAGCGCAGAGAAACCCGAGATCTGGCTGGGAGGAGCTAGAGCGCAAGGACGCTCCTGCAGGGGCCTTGCTGTCCCGGAAGCCTTCCAGGCAGGGTGCCCCAGGCTTCCGGAGCCCCTTAGCTATGCGTGCTCCAACACCTGCCTCTCGCTGCCCACTTGGGAGAGGACTCAGTGTGACCAAGTTTCCAAGACACATGCTCCAGCTCATTTCTTTCTGGGAACAGCAATGTTGTCCTGTCAATAGAGACATGGATATTGGCAAGATGAACATATTTTATTCCACAGTTTTAGATGAGAAATTATATTTTAGTGGAAGGTAGTTTGGTGAGCATAGATAGAGGCAGAACAAGGGATTGGATGCGATAGATGTCAAATCTCCGTGGACACAGGCAGCCTTTTCATCCGCCCACTAGGAGATTTCTGTTGTCTGTGATGTCCTCTGTGGAGGCTTGTCTCTTCCTTGTTAAATATCCATTGTTAATACATTGCTTTTTGACTAGTATAGATTTAAAAATTTTCGTAGTTCTTACTACAATCGGTCTAACTGTTGTGCAAGCCATTCTCCCTAAGGTAAGCTAGGGCACTTCTGTATGAAAGTACTTCTCTGAGCACCACCTTATTTCCCTCCCTCCTGAATCCATAACAGGCCACATCATTGCTTCCTTCTGTTAAGAATGCAGTCTGTTTCCTACAGATTGAAGGCATCCTGAAAATTCAATGTCTCATAAATACAGCTAGTTGAACACCACACTCCTACAGTAAGCACATTTCTGAAATGGATGGAGGCATCTCTGCCAATGCCAAAGAACTGGTAGGATATCAGACAGGTTCATGCTGGACCTTAACATGTTTATAGCTGCTGTGACTGAATGATTCACCAGCAGCTTGTCTGTAAGATCTTAAGGAGACCTGAATGAGGAACTGTTAGAGTTCATCAAGTATGCACAGGGCTTGGAGTTCTTTCTGTGTTGTTTATCATTGTGCAGAGCCATGTAATAGCACAGCTCATGATACAGCAAAATGAGAAGGGAAGGAACTGGATAAATAAAGCCAAAGTGAAAGCACTTTGGCTGCATCTATTCATTTATTAAACTCTTTATTATTATTTATTGAGTGTCTACTTTTTTCTAGGTTCTGTTCTGAGTGCTAGAAACAGTGTAGTGATGCACATATCTGACCCCCTGGATTTACAAGATAATATATAATTAAACAATATGTACATAAGTAATTTAGTCCAGTAATTACAGCACTGGAAAAGGCTTGGAAAGTGAACAGGCTACTATGAAAACAGAAATGAGGAAGGGCTGACCTCATTTGTAATAGGCGGGCTGAGTTGGAAATAACATTGCTAAGGATTGTAAACTGAGACCCAAGCTATGAGTTAACTTGGCAGGAGTTTGGAAAGAATGTTTCATGAGGTGGAAAGAGCGTGAGGGAAAAGCCAGGGCAGCGGCACAGAATACTGAAGGAACTGCAAGGCCTGTGGTGGTAAAGGGCATATGTGAAGATGAGCACTGCTAAGCAACTCATAACATTCCTAGCTGGTAACCAGTACAGCCATGCACACACATTGACATTTCAGTTAGCAATGAACTGTACATACCATGGCTTATGTGTAAGATTTTAATGGAACTCAAAAGTTCACGGCGACACCACAGCCATCGCAATGTCTAGCCTAACGCATTATTGTGATGCTGCTGTGCACAAACCTTTGTGTGTCTGGTCCTATCAAAGTATATCGTGTATCATTGTAATAAGCTCCCATGCTGCTAGTTCATGTATTTACTGCGCTATGCTCTTATTATTATTTGAAAATGTATTCCTAGTTATTAAAAACATTTGCTGTAAGAGAATGTGCTACTTAGGCAACAACTTTATATATTTTATGTTTACTGAGCCTTTCGATTGCATTATTTTCTGTTGTGCTTGGTTTATTTTCATATTGTTTTGTTCACTGTGACCCTAGGAATAACAGGCTACTGTGTGTGTGTGTATGTGTGTGTACATGTACATGTGTGGATGTACCACACAGTCAAGGTATGCTAGGCTCTACCATCTCTGCTTATGTAAGTATACTCTATAATGCTCACGCTATGACAAAATCAGCTTTATGATGCCTGTCACGGAACACGTGGCTGTATGCCACTTTCTAGAACATTATGGGTTCAAAGAGGTAGAATTTAGTTAAATATTCAATAGGTACAAATCCAAGACTTGAGTCCATGGGATAGGTCACCTTTTAGATAAACTAATATTTTTTAGGACTGGGACTTTACTTATTCCATCTCATAAATTTCCAATAATTTTGAAATAAGTATTCCTCCTGCACATAGAAGTATCTAAATATTTCTAGGTGAATGAACATCAGTTAGAAAATTTGTGCTTCCTTACTAAGCAATGCTTCTACTTGTGCTTTGGAATTCTTCCCAGTTACCAGGGCCATTCTTACTAATTTTGGATTGGTTTTAGAAGGATGTGTCATTTAGGGTGTGTGTGTGCATGTGCGTATGTGTGTGTGTGTGTGTGTGTGTGTGTGTGTGTGCATGAGCAAAAGAAGTCCAAGATCTGGTCAGGTGTTGTGGCATACATCTAAAATCCTAGCACCAGAAAGGCTGAGGCAGGAGCATTGCTGTAATTTTGAGGCCAGCCTAGGCTATAAAGCGAGTTTGAGGCCAGCCTGGGCTCTAAAGTGAGTTCAAAGCCAACATGAATGAATAACAAAACTCTGTCTCAGAAAGACACACACACACATCACAAGATCAAGATCAAATCCTGGATCCTTAAACTGTTGGTAGTCTCGCTGGATTTTCTTTCCTTTGTTAAAATGTCAGTTCAAGTGTACCTCCTTAAACTTGTTCTGCTGTCCAATACACCTATGTTCTTCCTGCTCCAACTCTTCCTGAGCCAAATCCCTGTATATGGACCAGTGCCTTATTTCCAGATTCAATTTTTATTGCTATCATTTTATAAGAATAGTTAAGTATTTGTGTTACATAATTGCACCTGGTTGTACCTATACGTACAATATTGGGTGTGATGGTAAAAATTGTGTGCACCTGGCCATACATTAACTGTCCAAGCACATGTAAATAGGAATGCATAATTGTGTGAGTCTACTCTGGCAATTACACTGGAGGGTGCTCTTTTCCAATATAGTTTGCACTAGCCACATTTGATCATTAAAAAAAATTAAAAACTACATGAGTCTGTTGTACTAGCTGCATTGCAAGTGCTGAAGTTGTGGATTTGCCCACCTGTTGTATCTGTGTAACTTACACAAATATGTTATAGGCAGCTGAATTAGAAATATTCTAGGTAGTCAGACAGGGTCAGGCCCTAAGGAAGCAATATAGAAGACAAGGTGACTTTTCAACTTTGGAAGAGACAGATTCCTTGTAAGGCAATTAATAACTATTGAGAATATCAATCCCTGGTGCCCATTCCTAGGGAGCTATGTGGCTGCATTTGATTACTCTTTTGTTTTGAGGTCTGGCCCATGGAAAGAATCTGTCTCTTCCAAAGATGAAAAGTCACCTTGTCTGAGTCACTAACCAACCCCCAACAGCAAGAGACCCTCTATTGTATTCATGCCCGCTTGCTAGGTGACTCTTTCCCATTTGATTCTGATTGAATCAATTTTACCTGAGCAACGGTGCTTAGAATCTCATTAGCTGACCATAGTTTTGCCCCACCGCATGCCCGTCTAAGCGAGTTCCCATGTTCTTCAATACCTTAGACCCGCCTCACTGCATGGTTTCACTCTATAAAAGTTCCTAAAAGAAACAGCTTCCTGGGGACACACACTCAGGTCACCTTCCTGTCACTCTCTCAGACAGAAGCTTTCTTTCCCCCAATAAATATATTCTACTCATAATCTCCATTTATTCCTAAAATTCATTCTTCAGTTTTAGAGAACACGAACTCGTCCCAGGAACTTTTCAGGCCATGAGTTTCATTTTTTCCCAAATCATTTTGAGGTCATCCACCCGACATCATATGTTCCCTGTGTCAATACCACCTTTGCAGTCCTGTCCTGGGGACAGAGAGGCAGCATTAGAATTTTGGCTGTCATGACTAAAATTCATTACAATCACTTTTTCTCTTCCATACTAACCACTCTTGAATTTGGAGGCTTCTCTTTGTTGCTCCGTCTACCACCACCGCCCTTTGATCCTTTCTCTTTACTATACCATGCTGTGGCCTGCACCAGCCCCATTCCCACAAGAAAATCTTGCAGACTGAGGACTGTGTTGTAGACTAACTGTTCTGCATGCAAGAGTAAGTCCCCAACCTCGTTATGTATAAAAAATGAGGGAGGAAGGAGGAACTTAGTAGACAGCAGTAGAGGGATAATGCTATAGTGTCCCTAGCATTAGTAATTTATAACCAGAATATATAAACTGTATAAATTAAACTTTATATAGTTTATATATGGATAGCAGTAAGTACCAACTTAATTTTATTCACAACATTCATATAAAGAATTGAACTAAAACATGCTTATTAGGTACAAAGAGTACAGCTGAAGCAAGTGGTTGCTGTGGTAAAGCCTCATTTTTTTTTTCTATTCACCCTGTGAGCCAACAATAGAGTAAATAACGAGGGCTTAGAAAATTGAGGCCTTTCCAAAATGAGAGCCAGGCCCTGTAAGAAGAATGATGGACCTTTTTATATTGATAAAAGATACTGCCCCCCACATGCCTGGTGCGTAGTAGGGCTCAGTGAGAGAGCTTGCACTTGATCTTAGCTGGGAGGCCGAGAGAGCTTACAGAAGGAAGAATTGAGAACAGTGGTTCTCATGCCTGCTGCTTCCTAGAAGGATGGGGTTAGTGGGGCGAACAAATCCTCCCTGGCTCCTTTTCCAAGCTATCTTCCCGTCCTCTTCCCAGAAATTCTGATGTAATTGGCCTCAGGTGTTATCTGAGCACTGGAGTATTCAAAACTCCAGCAGGTGACACTACAACATAGCCAGTGTTTAGAAATGCCCTGGTCTAGAGAGAAGCCACAGTCCTTCTCGTATTTTCCTTTAGGTCTTCACAGACATGCAGGATCCTTCTTGGCTTGGCTATGGGGTTGGTAGTTCTGGGGATTATTGGTCTGAAATAAAAACTTAACTTGTGATGTTTTTTACTAGGTATAGTTTCCTAGACATCATAAAGTCATGTGTGTATATTTTGGATGTCTGTGCATCTATATGTGTGCACACATGCCTATGTGTGTGTGTGTGTGTGTGTGTGATTGTGTGTTTGTGGTTTTTTTTTTTTGTGTGTGTGTGTGTGTGTGACAATTTTTTTCTGAGCCCTTTAAACTTCAGTGTCCTCAGCATGGCTCCCAATACTTAAAATGTGAGAACATTCACTCAACACTTAGTCTTGCATCCAAATTCAAAACAAAAATATTAACATAAATCAGCAAAGAGAATACAGCAGCCAGAACAGAGAAGCTGACCTAATGGTCCTTGATGCCTTTATTTTTACATGTCTGCTAAGTTGAAGATTAGAGCAGGTTAAGAGAACAGAGGCAGCTGGGAATAATTCATTTATATTTTCAGTGAACAATTAACTGCTATACGTCTTCTCAGGGCTGATGACATAACAGTTAAAGGACGGCATAGCCCCCATCCTCAGTCTAACGGAAGACAGAGGTAAGCAAACATGCAATTTGCACCCAATGTGAATCTGCCATGGTGATGAAGACTACAGTATCCCATGAGAGACTATACAGGGACATCTAATCCAGACAGGGCTGGTTTACTGTGAGATAGTGATGGGGAAATCCTCTTGGGAAAATGTTCTTCTTGAAAGAGTGGCAGTCATACAAACAAACTTTTTCCATTTCCCTCTGGGAAAGGACTTGGTGTTCAGCTCCTAGGAGAACAGTTACCTAGCAGCATTTAGGTAGCTAGAGAATTGGGGTTAGCCTTTAAGCCAAGGTTGTTTTCTTTTAAGCAGTAGTAATATTGTCTTACATCTACATCATTGTTTACAGAACAGTGAAGAGTGGAAGGAAAAGAGGAGAGGGAAGTAAGGGAGGACTTGTGACCCTGAATGGAGGCCATCAAGAGGACACTGGCTTCCGGTCAGTTGTACAGGGTGGTGACATGTTTAATGGCAGACTAAGCCCTTGACTCTGCCCCAGCCTGTGCCTTCCCATCTGGCCCTCCAGAGGCCTGGCATCTCACAAGGCAACACTCCTTCTGGGCCATTCCCAGTCTGGCAGCTCAGGGCGGCCTCTGTGGAAAGAGAGTTCCAAAGAAGATTTCATCTGTGCCTTCAGGAATGTTCTGTCCTCATGGATAAAACTGCTGCCCAAATTTGGAGGTCATCAAACAGTCAGGCTAGGAAATATGTCAGAGGAAAACCTATGTTAGAGAATAGTAGAAGGTGATAGGTAAAATAACTGGTTTTTGGCCTCCTAAACAGAACCAACATTATTATTTATACTCCACATTATAATTGCCCTACCTGACTTGCCTGATCTACAGAGAGAGATCAGAGAGAGTCCTGGCTGGTGCGGCTCCCAGCAGAAGATGTGGAGTCGAAGTGCTTGTTTCTTGTTTCCATCTTCTAATGTAGAAGTCATTGTTTCTTGTTCCTGTCTTTCCTTGTAGAGAGCTGAGCTGAGCCTGGAGGTAAAGGTTCAGGCAAAAGGCAATTATTTAGAAGAAAATTCATTCTTTTTTGGAGGCATGATTTTCTATTTATAGATTCTTTTTTTAAAGGCTTCATTTCATTCCTCTCTGATTATCCTCACAGTTTCATTCCTGTCCCAAAGGCTGTCCTGACAAGGCCTATGGACTTGGTAGCCTCCTGGGTGGTGTAGGCTCTGTCCCAGGCATGCATATGCTTGGGAATCCACCTTAAAATAATTATTTTCCATATTATGTAGGTGGAGCCAGCATCAGGAGGGTAAATGATGGAGATGGGACACACTCTGACCTCATCTGCCGATCTCCTCTGTACTCTGCCTCTGAGCTGCATGGCTTTGGCCATTTCTGGTCCCAAATGCCAAGATGAAAACAGTGCTGATGGTCACATCATTATAGACAAAGGACCAGAACAGACCACTCAAAATATTAATGTTTAATAAAACTATAATGATATTTAATACTGCTAATACTCAAAGAGGAAGAAGAAGAAAGGATGCAGGGCAAATAAAATTAACAGCTATGAACTATCAAAATGGTTCACTTGAGCCAGGCGTGGTGGCACACACCTATAATCCCAGCACTTGGGAGGCTGAGGCAGGAGGATCAGTGTGAGTTCGAGACCAGCCTGGGTTACAAAAGTGAGCTCAAGGCCAGCCTGAACTGCATAGCAAGACCCTGTCTCAAAAAGACAAAAAAAAAAAAAAGAAGAAGTTCACTGCAGGTGATTTGTTAAATTTAGATGTATTGGAAGATTTTCAAATTGTCTGTTTATAATAATTTTTAGCATCATAAATCATTCATATCAAAGTCACAGTATATGACTATGTATAAAAATATGTTCTTAAATTAAAAAAAAAATCTTTCATGTGCTTATGTTTGGTAGTTACAGGATCTTACCACATAACTCAGGCTCGTAGTGATCCTCCTGTCTCAGCCTCCCCAGTGCTGGGATTACAGGCCTGCGCTGCCATGCCAATTTCAGTGGCCAGCACAGTGCTCTGGGGCTTCTGGGGCTGGCACAGCATTCAGTACTGGGGATTGAACGCGGGTCCTTGAGCTTGCCAGGCAGGCACTTAGTGTGCTGAGCTATTTCCCCTGCCCACAAATACATGCTAAACTTTAAAAATAAAGGCATTTAGGAGCTGAGGAGACAGCTCCGTGGCACAAGTGCGTGCCTGGCAAGTGCAAGGTTGTGAATTTGAATCCTGGTCCTGCAAAAATAAATAAATAAATAAACAAAGGCATTTAAAAGGTAAAATCCTTCAAAATATCAAGAATATTTACTTTTGGTTGGTGCAGCTATAGATAATTTTTATTTCCTCCAAATATTTTTCTGTATCTCCTCCAAGCGTTTTTTAGTTTTTAAGAATAAATACATACCCAGGAAAGTAAAATAAAAGTAAGTTTTAATAAAAAGCAAATAGGCATATTAAAATTATGCACAATTTTTTCCTCTAGTATAATTTCATAGGAAAGAAAGTTTGAAAAATATTTTTAATAAGCCATTTAATATTGTTATTGGCTTTTCCTTCCAAGAATCTGATGTGATGGTAATAAAAGTTGCTCATGGAGTTACGATCTGGACGGCTCACTAGTCACAAGTGACCTCAGATTCAGTTCTATAGTTGTAGTATTTTATTCTTTTCCTGTGACCAGTCCTAAACAGTGTAGGTCTAGGACCCTGGAACTCCTTGGTATGAGTTGGCAGATTCATAAGGACACAAAACCACTCCCTTTTCAGTCATCTAAGACTTCAGCACAAATGGGGAAGTAAGGGAAAAATTTAAAGATCATTCATTTAGGATAATGGGGAGGAGGGAATGAAAGAAGGGGAAGGGAAACCTTTAGGAGAACATATGGTGCCTGAAAGATTTGGGGAAGAAGAATGGCCAAGAGGACCATTGACACAAAATCTTTGCTTGGTTTTAGAAACAGAGGATTTCAAGGTAGTCCATCGTATTTAGGTTTAAACTCATAGTGAGTCATGTTGGCTGTTTGCAATTTTATTTACTTCTTTTTCCTGCTCTGCAGCTATACTCTTCCTTTTTGATTATTGGTCCTCAATATTTTCACGCTTTTCACCGTTTTGAGTCATCATTTCTGTGAGCTTTTGCTCATTCTCAGTGTTCTGTCTACATAACATCATAAAGGACACAGGTAGGTGTCACATACTCCACTTCACAGATGGGGAAACCGAGGCTCAGGAAACTTGCTAGCCCAAGATTTGAAATGCTCACAAGTGAGGAAGTTGGAAATCCAAAGTACAGGGGCTGGGGAGATAGCTCAGTAGAATAAGTGCTTGCCTGGCAAATGCAAGGACCTGAGTTCAATCCCTGGTCCCACAACAAAGAAAAAGAAAACTAAGGAAATCCAAAGTACTTTTATAACTCATTCTGCATATGCCTCTGTATAATTGCATGCAAGCACCCAGTGTTCACTCTTATCTGTGATGGAGTTTTCCCCACCTGGTCACCTAAACTGAGAGAGGCGAAGTCACTCACCACTGCTCATGGAAACAGGCTGGAGTGAAAAGCTAGCTGGCTCTTGGTCTAAATAAAAAAAGTATCATTTGTGTTGGAGTCTCCAGTCTTCCAGGTAAAAACTTTAAGTACAAATGTGAGAGGTTGGCAGGCATTGTGGTAGAAGAGTTATGAAAAGTCTGAAAAAGCATGGAAGATAATGTCTACAGGATCTGAACTTGGAGTGTGTTGATAGGGGTTCGTTGACATTTAGCTAGCTAGTGGCTTCTTCTAGGGGTTCCTTGGAGGACAGATCAGGGGCCTACTGCTTAAGGAGGAGAATGGAGGGAAAATACAGTATTTAGACCTACACAACAGCAAATAGGTTTGGGAAGAAAATTCAGACTCAAGGAGCCAGACAGCAGATGATGCAGGTTAAGAAGTGCACCCCAGTCCTGAATGCTATGCTGGCGCCACCCCCGGGTGTGCTGAGCCAGCGACTGAGTCTGGAGGTGGTGGTGCATGCCTGTAATCCCAACACTGAGGAGGCTGAAAACAGGAGGATCACTATGAGTCCAAGCTGCATAGTGAGACTCTATACCAAATACATAAAAAAATGAAAAAAAAGGAAACAACAACAACAGCAAAAAGAATGGAATGCACTCATTGAAACTGCCATAGTCCTATAAAAAGTCTTCTTGACAAATGTACCAATATTCTCCATTCTCTGAGTCACATCTCTAAACAGTGGCTGCATGTGGGGCCCTCCATGGTCCACCTGAGGGAAGAGAGATGGGAAATAAAGAGACAGCAATGCCGCTCCAGGATCATGGAACCACACTGTCTTTGGGGGCTTCCTTCGTATCTTCTTGGTGGTTTGCCACAAGCTTTACAGCTCTCTTCCTTGTGGCTCCCCTCTACTTCAGCTCACAGTAGAATTACAGAAAATACTGTTCAGGAAAATCATTTCAAATCATGAAGAGATAAAAGCTATCTATGACAATCCAATGGCCAACATAATTCTAAGTGGCGAAAAGCTGAAGTCTTTTACTCTCAGATCTGGTACAAGACTAGGATGTCCCCTGTCGCCATTCCTGTTCAATATAGTTCTGGAATCATTAGCTGCAGCTATTAGACAAAAGAGAGAAATAAAAGGAATAAGAATAGGTAAAGAAGAAGTTAAACTATCACTATTTGCAGATGACATGATAATCTACTTGGAAGACCCAAAGAACTCCAAGAAGCTACTAAAATTAATACACAAATTCAGTAGCATAGCAGGGTACAAAGTCAATACACAAAAGTCAATAGCATTCTTCTACACAGATAACAAACACACTGAGAAAGAAACTAGAGAAACCATGCCTTTTACAATAGCGTTGAAAAAATGAAACACTTAGGAATTAACCTAACTAAAGAAGTAAAAGATCTATTCAATGAAAACTACAGTACTCTGAAAAAAGTGATCATAGAAGACTTCAGAAAATGGAAAGATATTCCCTGTTCCAGGATAGGAAGAACAAACATTGTGAAGATGGCCATACTTCCTAAATTGTTATGCAGATTTAATGCAATTCCTACCAAAATATCATCAACATACCTCACAGACCTAGAGAAATCAATCCTAAAATTTATTTGGAACCAGAAAAGACCTAGAATTGCAAAGACAATCCTGGGCAACAAAGAAAAAGCAGGAGGCATTACAATTCCTGACCTAAAGTTATACCACAGAACTACAGTGATAAAATCAGCATGGTATTTCCAAAAAAAAAAATAGATCAGTGGAATAAACTGATCAAAAAATAGGATCAGTGGAATAGATTAGAAGATGCACAAGCAAATACAAACACACTTGGCCAACTTATCTTTGACAAAGGGGCCAAACACGCTTACTGGAAAAAAGATAGTCTCTTTAACAAATGGTACTGGAAAAACTGGCTCTCTACATGTCGGAAATTAAACCTTGACCCAAGTCTATCACCATGCACTAAACTAAAGTCTAAATAGATTAAAGATCTAAATATCTAAAGATAAACATTAAATCTCCTGGAAGAGAAAGTGAGAGAAAACATTGAAGACATTGGTGTAGGCAAAAAGTTCATGGACAAAAATCAAAATGCATGTTTAACACTTGAAATGATCAACAAATGGGACCTCCTCCAGCTGAGAGGTTTATTCACGTCAAAAGAAATTACCAACAGAGTGAAAAGACAACCCACAAATTTTGAAAAGATTTTAACTAATAAGTATTCAGACAAAGATCTTCTTTCTAGAATTTATAAAGAACTAAAAACCATTAGGGTCCCAAAATTCAAAGATCCAATCCAGAAATGGGCATCTGAGATGAACACACACTTCTCAGAGAAAGAAATTCAATGAGCCTATAAATACATGAAGAAATGCTCCACATCACTAGCCATTTGTGAAATGCAAATGAAAACAACACTTAGACACCATTTCACCCCAGAAAGAATGGCTATCATAAAGAAATCAACCAACAACAAGTGTTGGAGAGGCTATGGGGAAAAGGATCCCTTCTCCACAGCTGGTGGGAATGCAGACTGGTGCAACCATTATGGAAAGCAGTGTGGAGACTCCTTAAAAACCTAGAATTAGAAATCGCATTCAATCCAGCTATCCCTCTACTGGGAATTTTCCCAGAAGAACTGAAAACATCATATCATAGTTATATCTGTGCACCTATGTTCATAGCAGCACGATTTGTGATAGCCAAATCTTGGAAACAACCAAAATGCCCATCATCAGAAGAATGGTTGAAAAAGATATGGTATTTCCATAAAATGGAATATTACTCAGCTATAAGGAATGATAGACTAGAAGAGTTCATATATAAATGGATGTATCTTGAGCATATACTCATAAGTGAAATAAACCAGACCTACATATGCAAATATCGTATAGTCTCCCTAGTATAAGGACTCAAAAGAATAAATAAATAAATAAATAAATAAGTAAGTAAGTAAGTAAGTAAATAAGTAAGTTTTGGGCGGTACCAGGAATCAATCTCAGGACCTTGTGTTTTCTGCATCCTCAACCCCT
>PVKN010009826.1:0-23332 GCA_004027915.1 Capromys pilorides
AGAAATTTGCCAAGAGTAGAGTTTAGGTACTCTTCTCTATCTTTCTCTGTCTCTCCCTGTCTCTGTCTCTCTCACACACACATCCCAAGACTGAGTTTGAGATAAGAGGCGAGTGGGGAGCTGGCTGGACCTGGCAGACACATGTTCAGGTGTGATCTTCCTTGGAGACAGGACCTGCCGCCTGGCTGGTGTGTGGGACGTGGCAAGAACCTGGCTGAACAGGCTCAGCAAGTGGAGCCCCTTAGTGCCGGACACATTGCATTTTCACAGGAAACGGGAAGTGTGAGAGAGTCAGGCCCATGCCTAAGGGTTATTAACTATTAAACAGTAGTATGAAGAACTTAAACTCAGTGTCTGAGACTCAATCGCAGCTCCTCCAAAACACTGGAAGACTTGTGACCTATGAGCACCAAGGGAAAATAAATACAAACTTCAAATTCCACACTCTTGCACTGAGCGAGGAGTGAGGTTTGGGCTCGCTGCTTGCTGGTACACAACGATGTGACTGCAGCAGTCACTGTTTCTCAGGGGAATCCCCTTGGGTACCAGTGCAGGTGAGGACACCATGCCACCACTTGCTCTTTGGTTGAAGAACAAGAAATTAAACCTAGGACTCTTGCACTGAGCTACTTTAACAATCACCTCCCTTATAAAAATTAATTTTGAGGCAGGGTGTCATGCTAAGTCACTAAGCTGCCCAAGCTGAGGCTGAACTAGTGATCCTCCTGCCTCGGCCTCAGGATCAGAGGCATGCTCTGTTCACCTGGTTTTGTTGCCTCAACCTAAGGCACTGTTCTTTGCTGGAGCCTTGCCTCCTGAGCCTCTGGAATTTGACACTCTTGACCATGCTCAGATTACACTGTGTTAGAAGGATAGTTTATTCTGCTGAGTGGTTAGAAGAGCCAGAGAGTCTTGGATTACAACACCTCTTGGCTCAACGAGACACGCATTGTACGTGCGCCTAAAGCACTTTGTTCTTCACATGAACTGCCCCTTACCATTATTATTTTAGAATAGTATTTCAAAAGTCCAAACCACATGTGTTGTGAGCCTCCTATGTTTGGAGCTTTAAGTTTTGGTTTACGTCAGAGGTTCAAAGTAGTATTATGACTGGGTAATTTGCGGCACTTGTATTTTAAAGATTTTAATAGTCTTTTCCATCTTCTTTCTTGACATGAGGAAGGCTGTAGAGCTGAAGCCTATGGTTCATAAGAGGGCCTTCACTGCACAGGTATTCTTACAATGGCAGACCATATTCTACTTACTGATGGCAATACATGGGGTGATTAAAACAGATGGTGAATATGAAATTTTAAAAAATACATTACAGTAAGAGATGCATTGCTCAGAACTCTGGGATACATGTATTTGAAGTGTGTAAGGGTACTGTGAGGCAGATTACTGGCACTGTATCTTTTATTCTAATAAAATTTTAAATGTATACATTCATTATTTTTGATTATCCTTGCTAATCAAACATTTACACAAATTCTCAAGAAATAAAAACATCGCAGCGTGTCCTCTGCCACCTTATTCACCAGAGCTGGTATCGTGTGACTTTTGGCTCTTCCTCCAAGTCAAAATGACCACAGAAGATACACACTGTGGATCAATTCAGGACACTGATGCAGCTACAACAGCACCCTAAGGACCCTCAGGGAAGACTTTAGTAAGAACAATGGGATGGACACGTTTGAGGTGATAGGTGACGAAGATTATTTAATGACACTCTGAGGGGTTTGAGCTAGGCCATTGCTTATCTAGCTGACATTCAAAGTTAAAGCACACACTTAGTTTGTGGTGGGGGAAATTTAGGTGATGGGAAGAAATATTTGCCTGTTTTCTGCTGTGCTAAGATACGGCTCCTAAACTGAAATGAAATGTCTAAAGGAAAAAAAGTCTTCTACCCTCTCAGCTCAAAATCCATTTGCAATATGTATGACTATTCATTGAGAAAAGTGCACAATAATAAACCTTGAAGCATCTTGACTGAATTGCAAAAATATTCATGGTTTGCGGAGGCCTTTCCCTGAGACCAGATTCAACTTTTATCAATAGGATGTCTACATATTTCAGTGCTGACAACTTCAAATTTAATCACCTAATGGTCACCAGGAGAAATTAATGCATAATTCTGGAAAATACTGGCTGAACAGCAACGACCAAGGAGAGGGAACGGGAATAGCTGAGCCTGGGTACATCACTGGGGAAGATTTAGAACCATTATGAATCAAAACTAAACTTAAGTTTATACTTCTTTCTCCAAGATTTATAAATGCAGCTTACAAATGGCACCAAAAGAATCATGATGACATCCTCAAATATTTATCACCTGCAAAATAGGAAATCAAATGACTTGTTCACTGGACTTCACAGATGTGAAGGGCTTTAAAGTATGACCATATTATAATAATTGATCCTTGCATTTTGTGATTAAATTCTGGAAAATGAGAATGGCAAATTAACTCCTTATGTTAGCAGCAAAGCACGTGTGGCTTGTAGGAGTCACGTGATAGGTCTGGTGAGCTAAGCTGACTCTGAACGTCAGAAAGATGGTAAAGTATGAACTGGGTGAAAATCACAAGCCTCCTTCCTCTGTGCACCAGCTGAGAAATACTGCAGACCAAATGATAAACAAAGCAGTATACACCTCTGCAGAAACCGCAGACCCTTTCTTGGTCTTAGTTTTCCAGTTTTCAATTGAAGAACTACTCCAGATGACTTCCTGCGGCAGGAGCCTCAGCAGCCTAGAACCTTGGGCCTTCTTGGCATATCCAGATGCCCCACACCTTGCTGCCTGTGGTTCTTCACAGCCTTTCTAGATGCAACCCACAACCCCCTACCCAACAATTCCATCACAAGCTGGATGTTAGACCTGAACCCCAAATGTTTCGTTACTGTATGGAGACTCAGTTAAAACTTCCTGACTTCACTTTCTAGTTCTCGGATTTAGTTACACACAGCATCACCCATCTCCCCAGCTCTCAAACCCAGCAGAGGACGCAGACCAGATGGACACTTTGTGTATGGCTTACGTGACCGACCTTGGAAATGTTCCAGAGAAAAGTACAATTCTGAGGCGCTGATCATAATCTCCCTTCTATGGTCAAATTAGCGCTGATCATAATCTCCCTTCTATGGTCAAATTACTGAAGAATTTTAGTAATAAAGCTAAAAAGGGTTACTTTTGTGAAAGAAAGGAGAATGTAACAGTTCAAGGGGTCAGGAGGTAGTGTGTGGGCTCAATCCCTATGACAGAAAAACCTGCAGCATTTTCTAAGATGATTTATTAGACACAGTAGAATTTGCTAGAAACCTACCAGGAGGAAATTATCGGGAAAGAATTAATGAACCAAACAAAACACTTGATAATGCAATTAGAGTGTGAGGAAAGTGTAAAGGTTTGTAAGAGGTGGGGGAGCGTGCATACATGAGTTTAATTATGGCCAACCAGGGGCTGGGAAAACAATATAACAAATGTTTTAAAGAGTAATCAGAGGGTAGAGGGTGATGGAGTGACATTTATAGTTCTGAGGCCGCTGGACAGTTGGTGATTGTGCCCAGCTGGGTGGAAATGCGTTTGCAGCCTCATTTCAGCAAAGTGCAGTTGGCTCTTTGAAGAAACAGTGAGATAGCTGATGGCAAAAATATGGATCCCCGCCATTAGAAATGGCAGAGAGTGGCTGTGAGAGTGCGCCGTATGTTGCCTCAGGCAACAGTAAAAAGTTCCCCTGCTTTTGTTTGGGTCTCGTATTTTTCCTTTGAATCTTGTTTTAGTTGGGTTTGAAAGCAACAGTATATGAAGCTCTTCGAGCTTTTCCTGGACTTCATTTCATCACATCCCATGGATGAGCTCATTGCAAAATGGGTTCTGAATGGTGCCATCTGCTGATTGGGCCAGGGGAAATTTCGGGCCAAATACTTGTTCTAACTCCTGTCTTGGGCTTTGTAGACAAATTATATCTGAGTATGACATGGGCTAGTTTTTATTTATATGAACTAATAAGTCTAAATATACATGCATTTTACATCTGGAACTGGGAAACACATGTTCCTTTATTAGTTTGGAGTGGATGTGGTTAATATTTTCACTGCCTTTCCTAAACATTTTTTCCTTTAAATATATACTCTGAAGCTCATGCCACTCTCTACACAGCACTTTTAGGCCTTCCTAAGTGTCTTCACATGATCCAGCTGTAAGGGTATTTGTCAAACTTGAATTACTCCTGGTAACAGGGCTCCTTTGGATGCAAGATGACATACTAAACATATGCACATTACAGTATTAGTAATGAATGCTTTCCCTCAAAATCCACTAGTCCTCTTGCCCAGGGGTCCCAGTGTGGCTGATGCAGCCTGGACTACTTTCTCATCACTGGGGAAGCCCAGCCTGGTCACAACTGAGTTGCAGTCTCCATGTGGTAGCACTACTGTTAGCTACTGGCCACCCACAATGCTGCTACTAGTATGTTCTTATTTACATGACAACATAGTGAATGTCTCTATCTCTGGGTAGAAAAGACCATGAAGACTAAGATATTGTTACTTTTCCTACTACTGCAGTATGGCCAGTGGCTGTCCCTGCTGGGCACAGAGGAGGTAGCCAATAAAGAACTTGAACAAACACCTGAATCAGAGATTTCTCTAATTGTTTGGTATATTTCAACCTCTGCATATTTAAGGCTTGGTTGGCCTTTCATAGTGTTCCTCCTAAGAGCTTCCTTCCCCTATGGTTTTAAAGAAATGACTTAGCATCAGTGATGCCCAAGGATGTCCACATAGGCTGGCCTTTCTGGCTCCATATCTATTCTCTTACCTGCCTTCACCAGACACCTTCAGTGCATAAGTCTGGTGGCTACCTCCACCTCTTCTAGAAATGCATAGGTCCCATAGTAGTGCGATGACATATGTGTATCCTAGACCTCATTTGGTCAGTCCCAGAACTCTAGGACAGGATGGCAAACCTATGACCCATGTGTCCTGTATTTTGTTTTTAAGAAAAAAGATGTTAAGGTAGGAATTGTTTTTTCTCTAACTTAAAATCTCCATATTCAGGTTTCTTTGCAGTGCTGGGACCCAGAGATGAGTAAGTAGGTTGTGGCTTGCAGCTTGCACCCAGTCTCTAAACAGGCTTGCCACTGCTGCTCTAGGAAGAAGAGCACATTTCAGTTCTTCAGGAGCAGAGGTTAAGCTTTGGAGACCCTTCCACAACCACAAGAAGACTCCAAGTCTCGCCCTTTTCAGAAAGGAGGCTCTGGGGTGAGGAGGTATTCTAAACTAGCCATCAGCATTGTATGAGAGGCTTTCTGATCTCATATAGTTTGCAGCATACTGATGGCACTCAATAAACATGGGCCTTAAGATATCCAGGTGTTCTAGGTTAAGATTGCTTGCCAATGAAATCCCTTTTGTGTTTTAGCATAAACATAAGATGAATCCTCACTTGAGTGAGGGTTCACAATGACACCTTGATTTAACTCCCAAATCTGCAAAACAGGTCCCATTTTACAGACAGGAACACTGAGCAGTATTTCTTGCTTGGGTCTTGGGTCTTTGTGTGATGCTTTTGTAGCAGAACCAACCACATGCTGTGAGGCCTTATTGCCAATGTGCTATTTATTCTGTCATCTGTCTCTCTCTAGATTGCACCTCTG
Source organism: Capromys pilorides (assembly GCA_004027915.1). Taxonomy (NCBI): domain Eukaryota; kingdom Metazoa; phylum Chordata; class Mammalia; order Rodentia; family Capromyidae; genus Capromys; species Capromys pilorides. Next base: position 5,655 of record PVKN010009826.1, read on the forward strand.
GATGGCAGAGACTTTCCTTGACATCTTGTGGTCTGATGCCAGGAACCCTGGAAATCATGTCCTCTGTGTGTGTGTGTGTGTGTGTGTGTGTGTGTGTGTGTGTGTAAGGAGTCCACATCAGGCCTGTCCTAGAATTGGACAACCATGTACTTGACCCTATCTGTACCATCTCTGAGCTGTGTGACCCTGGGTGAGTCAGCAAGCTTCTCTAATCCTCAACAGAAGCATCCATAAGATGGAAATAAGAAGAGTATTTATGTTTTGAGGAGCTGTATGAGAATTACCTGGGATCCTGAATATAAATCCTATCTGTAGGCATGGATATTTCAGGTAAAACCCAACAGCAATTTATTATTGCGAACATGACAAATTCAGTTGCTGGAAACACTCATCTGGGTCTTCACTATTAATTGAAAAATAAAGATTAACTTTCATCCCTTTGGATACTTCTTAACCAGGGTTGGACAGGAAATAAAGTTGGCTCCAAATCTTATGGCTGGTTGAGAAAAAGGATGGCCCTTTTCATTCATTTCTCACTGATAGCTTCCTCCCAGGTTCCAATCCATGAAGGAATTTAAATCAGAAGTTCAGGTTTACTTCTGGAGAGGAGAAATTAGACAGACATGGAACAACTCAGACATTAAGTACTGGAAATTTCCAGATACCTTGCCTAGTACTATAAATTGTAGATTTAGAAAACCAACAGAGAGAAACATAGAAACAGAGGTATCTCTTGTTAAATGGTTCTAACTAGTAACACATGGATGAGTGTGTGACGTATGGTAGCTGGAATATAAATTATATAGTACATGTATGACGTGTCACTCATGTCATTTTATTACTAGATGAAAAGGGAACATAACAGCGATGCAAAGTACTATTGTGACTATGGGAGAGGTATACCTGTTAGCTCTCATCTCCTAATACTGAGTGAGACATTAAGATTAAGGTTAGTAATTTCTGTATATTTTTGAGACTCCCCAAATAGAAAACAGCTGCTTGATAAAGTAAAATTGGCTCACGGTCTTCAGAGTTTTCTTTTATTGAAATTCATGTCACCACTAATATTACACGCCACAACCACCAACACTTTGGGTGTGAGAGAACAGCTGATTAGCACTCAAGGCTGGGAATGTATCTGTAGTAGGAGAAACTGCTTCACGCCCCGGGAGAAACTATGTGTCTCCTAGGTGTCTGGCAGATTAGCTCTGTTTTCATTGGCTTGGCGCTGTGAACAGTAAAGCTTTGTCTATGCTGTTTGGTTCATATGTGTGTGTGTGTGTGTGTGTGTGTGTGTGTGTGTGTCCACAAAAGAAAAACTTTTGCTTCAGACTTCTTTAGATAGAAACATGAAAATGCAGGAGACGAGTGTGTAAAAACACTAGTTCTAGCTCGATTCTTTCACGTGCCTTTTCTCCTCTTACAGCAAACGCTGTAGCTTGAGAGAATTCTTTCACAGATGAGGAATGCTTTATACTACCAAAAAAGGGCAACGTTTGTACTTTTCAAAGCACTTTACAGCCAGCCAACTCCTTGTTCTCCCAAGCCCCTTTATTATTCCTGATTCCCATCCCCCCACAGAATTTGAATTAGGGGAGGTTTTTAATGTATGTCTTCCTGGATTGCCTCTTAATTTTTAAATTAAATAGTGGATAACTTACAGCTTTCTAAGACATGTTCACGTAACTGTAAAGAATGCTACAACGCAGATCTGTGAAACCACCACCCTTTACAGAAAAAAAAAAAAAAGTTCTGTCCACAGGGCACCAACAGTCTTGCCAGCCTGCTCCACAACCTGACTGTCAAACAGCCAGGGTTGAGCAGAGCTCCCAGACAACAGGGTGGTGCTAGTAAGGCACCTGCTCTAATAGGCATCAGGAATACAGCATAACAATAGTGTGACAGAACAGCCACTCTGATGGTGATACTGAACAGGCTGATGGATAGAACACAACATAAAGGCCAAAAACAGTTCCAGCCAGAGAGAGAAACTGGCATTTTCACTTCAGGTGAAGGGATGGACTTGTCTAAGTAGTACTAGAAAATCCATTAATAAAAGAGAATGAAGGCAGACTCTACCATCACACTAGATAAACAAGTAGCTTTGAATGACAGAATTATGTGAAACCTTACATAGATTTATAAAGTACTTTTGGAAGAAAATATACGCTTGTGATTTGGAGGTAGAGAGCACATTTCCTGTCAAAGAGACACCAAAAAACCATAAAAAGAGACATATTTGATGCTATTAAGTTAGGACATGCAGCTCATTAGAAAACAAACAGAATGCAGAAAGAGGCCATAATCCAGAAGAATACATTTGTGAGTGGCTCAGGATGATTTAGAAATTGTAGAAAGCATCACAGAAAGATGGAAACTCCAATAGAACACAGGCAGGAGCTTGGGTAGTTACTTCATCCACAAAAAGACTAAAACAAAACAAAACAAAACAAAACAACAACAAAAAACCCCAAGGTATATAATAGATTACTAATAGGGCAAAGCACATTTAAACTACCATGAGATGCTACTGTATATTTACTCCCCTTTGAAAATTAAGAAATCAGAGCATTCCAGCTGTAGGCAGGGCTGTGAAGCAGTAAGACCTTCTTTATCATGACACAAGAGACCAGTTCAGTATTAGAAAAACTGAAGATGTGAAGGTCATAGCCCTTCCTGCTGTGTCCATAGGAGAGATGCCCAGGACCTTCGGTGGACACTTGAAACTTCAGACAGTATGGAACAATATAAGATGTACGTGTGTGTGTGTACACGTACACACACATATCTATGATAAAGTTTAGTTTCTACATTAGATACAAGAGATGAGTGACAATATAAAACAATACACTGGGCTAAGACATGTCAAATGGAGTCTTTCTCAAAATACCCAGCAGTATCATAGTCACTTTTCTCTTTGTGCTGATGTGAAATGAGATAAAGCTGAAGAGCTGGCACCATACAGAGCTAGTGGCCACTGACCCGACAGTACTATGTGTTGGCAGCAGGACCACTGAGCTGTGACGACTTCAGTGGACTCGAGGCAACCAGAACTGCAGGAAGCAAACCATGGGTTGGGGTCCCACTGTGCACCCTAAATGCCCACCCACCCACCCAGCCAGCTGTTGGTCTTTACACAGCTCGGAGCACCTGCAGGACCATCCTGCTCCATCCTGGTGGTTCTGAGGGCAGCAGCAGCAGCTCAGCTTTAGGACCATAGCCTTCCCGGCTTTCAGCAGCCCACTTGGTAGTGTCTCAGTGTTTTTTTTTTCTCATTATTAAGACCAGATACCCAATGCCCAAAGTTAAGGGGGAAAAGTTTATTTAGCTCCCAGTGTGCAGAGGTTTCAGTCCACAATGGCTTGATTAAAAGGCAGAGGCTGCATCACAGGAGAGAAACAGTTCATGGCAGGCCAAAGATAGCAAAGCAATGAGGGAACCAATAAGCCATTGTAGCAGCTTCTTTTTGCCCCTTTTGATACTCTGTCTAGGCTACCAGGATTAGGGCAGTGCCAAACCAATGAGTGGACTGATTTAGACCCACACCCTTAATCCCAGCATCACAAACTCTAGATGTGGCCTCCTCTAAGATAAGTCCCCACCTATGACAGCATGAGGGTCAGGGACAGGTATATCTGGACACAAGTCATAACACCGTGCAAGTTCCAGCATGAGAACCACCTCCCTAGAGGAATTTTTGTATCCTGAGACCCCTAAGAATGAAAGCTAAAATGAGGTCCCACTCCACGTTTCTGTCACCTTGACATGCTGGACATCAAGAAGGCACAAAAGGAAGAATCAAGGAAAGTGAGAGGATGTCCTTTGCACCCAGGGAGGACATGGAGAATCGGGGAGGTGGACATGCCTAGAGGGAGGGCTGCAGAGCCACTTGGCCGGGTCAACCTGGAAATACCCTTACAAGTGTTCATCTTACAGCAATCTAGCAATGTGCAGGAAGAGAATTACTAAGAACTGGCCAATGCTGTTTAATTGGCAGATACAGTTAGCCCCCAGAAATAGAGGCCATAAATCACAACCTGACATTATGGTGATGGCTGTACAGATCATTATCAAAGAGAAAGGTCCCTGCTCAAACTTACGTCCTCTACAGTTCTGCAAATTAGGATTCACTTGAGCAACAATATCCTTCCTAAGAATATGTGTTCTTTTGGCAGTAATTCTACCCATTTTCCTTCATGTTATTGGAAATTAATTCAATACCTTTCCTGCTGACTAAGGGGAAAGGAGTTTCTGTAGGAATAGGAAGATTTAGAATTTTGGAGGAGATAGGATAATGTTGGAGCCTGGTATAATTTGAAAAAAGAAAAAGGCTCTTTATGAAGAAAAAATTTCAATAACTTTCAATTTTCTACTTGTGAGTTCTATTTTTATAAATTACTCATTTAAAAACACTTCTCCCAGCAAAATAAATTTTTCATATTAATAGCAGATTAAGTTTTCAGTCTGCCTATAAATGTCTTAGGATGCAACTTCTCTGCTGCTAGCTCATCCAACAGTGAAGTAAGATCTGTCACAAAGCTCAGTGAGCCTAAGGCCTGCCTCTTCTAGGACTTTGGTTCATCCAAGGACAAAGGCTCTCAAGTGTCAATGTGCACCACGTCTCCCTCCGCATGCACATTGGCTCAGCAGGCCAGGGGAAGGGCCTCACAGGCTTGGCAATGCATCTGCTCGGTCAGGGCCATACATGGAGAACTAAAAACTCAGAATAAAATTCTAGACATTCCTCACCAGGCAGATGAGCTGTCTTTGGCCCTTCTGGAAGTCAAATCAAAACCAATGTGCAAACACAGCTGAAGAACATTGATGCCCATTATTTTTCTTTTTCTCTTCATTCTGGCATTGAGGATTGAACCCAGGGCCTTCCTTCACAATGAGCTACATCCTAGCTCTTAAAAAAAAAAAGTCCTATTTGAGACCATCTCAGTAAGCTGCCCAGGTTGAGCTTGAACATACGATCCTTCTGCCTCAGCTGTCCAGAGTGCTGGTGTTACAGGCAGGCATCACCATGCCTAGCTCAGTATTTTCCCTCTGTTTTTGCACTATTTCAGCTTATACTTACAATCAGTTGTACAATCAACTGTATTTGGAAATTATATTTTGAAAAAAAATTAATTCTGGTGGGTAGGTAACTGACAGAAGAAAAAAAGATCCTTTTCCCAAAGTTTGCCAATGCATACATGATTCTGCTTTCTCTGGTGAACAGGTAGGAAAGTAGGACATTCCAAATAGGACAAATTCACTCCTGACATTTCTCAGGGGATCGCTTGGCACTCCACAGCACAGTCTGACTACATTTCACCCATGTTTTGACACCTGCCACATAAATGATGGTGGTGCTGTTACAAGTCGGCTCGGTGGACTTTGGAGAGAACATGCTATGTTTCCTGCTTAATCCCACAGTGGTCAGAGAGTGCACAGGGCCCTGCTGGTGTGCCCTTACCAGAGCTGCTGGTGGGGTATTTTGTCTGCCCTCCCTTTCATCATGACATCTCCTGTGTTATTATTAATAATAATAATAATTATTACTATTATTTAATAAATGAGTGCAAGAAAAAGCTACATTTTTTCACTGTTCCATATGTTTCTTGATGCCTGCCATGGCAGGTGGGTGACAGGAATAGAGAGAGGGGCTTTCTTCTCCCCTGTGACCCTGTTGGCAATATGCAGCGGTTTCTATGGAATCCATGAAAGATCTGGGACATGGACTCATTTGTCATTGCTAAAAATCTCCCCAGACCAATGCAGGGCCCACCTGATAACTTTATTCAGAAGTTAATTTGTGAACAGGAACTGGATGGTTACTAGTTATAGGCCAGGACTGAAAATATCACAGAGAAGAATGCTAAGTCCCCACTTCTATGGGTCTGATATTTTTCAGAGGATAAGGCACAGAGAGAAAGGACATAGATAAGAAGGTCAATAAATACTTGAGTTTTAGTTCTAGAAAAGGAAGAAACAGCATACAGGCACGTTAACAAGGGTGGGGACTTTCTTTGTTAAAGAAGTCTCTAGGGAGAGGGTCAACCTGGCTGGAATCTCAGTGATTGTGTGTCTTATCTGGGGCCTGAATCCTCAGTGATGAGTCAGTGAACTACTGTGTAAGAGGAAAGAAGACACACCAAGTCCCAAGAGGGAAGGAATAAGGTGGGGCTCTGGCTATGGGGAAAAGAACCCCTGCAAGACCAGGGCAATGCACATGGTCTGGGATTGGTGGCCACAGCCCCTGGTGTGCTGTCAGTCACAGCTAAGCAGTTCCTTTTATCCTAAGTGCACCATGGAAACAGTGAGTGAGGGGTGAGATAGGGTGCTCAGTGCACAGCTGGCTGGCTAGCTGCCTGGTTCAACATGTTGACCGACTGAAGGTACAGGTGAACATTTTGGGTCTCCTTTGTTCTCTATACTGGCCACCTGGTTCAAGCCATAGTCGTTCTGCTCAACACCTGATTCTGTTCTAGCTCTTTCTTCTTGTTCCCCACTCCTCACAAGCACTGCAAAATGTAAGATGCTAAACTCATGGTATGTTGAGGGTCAGAGTGGTAACAAGATCTTGTTTAGGTTCACAGTGTAACTGAAGAGGCCAAATTAACATGCAACATGGAAACAAAGTGGAGGGAAAAAAAGAATGCACTGGTGGGCAGGGCACTGTGGAAACACTTCAGGGAGGCCTCAGTGGGTACAGTGATAGGCAAAGCACTGTGGGAATACACAGGGCAGGGATACACTGGTGAGCAGGGTATGTGAGAATGCTCAGTGAAGAGACACAGCAGTGGACAGCATCATGGGAATATACAGAAGGATTTCTAACACACCTGGTGCTAACGGGCCCTAGGTATAAGGAAAAGGCACAACTTCTTTATGGTCCCTCTTATCTAAGGAGGGCACAGGTAAAAAGGAGAGAAGTAAGCCCTGGGCTCACTTTAGGCTATTCATTTTCCTTTCTACATCAACATAGGAGTGGTTTATGATCCGTTGTTCATTGACAAAAAGACAACAGATAAATGCTCATATTGAAAATGCGATCATTCTCAGCTGCAGATGGCTCCCCTAGTCCAGGAGAGGGCCCTATTTGTCAAGATGGGAGGAGAGAGGATTTGCGTTTTCAGCCTTGCTTCATTTACATGAATTCAGACGGTAAAAAAAAAAAGCTCCTCCAACAATGCTTTTGGAATTGGTAGGTTGATTAAGCAAACCTAAACCCACTGCAGGAGAACTCTGCCAGGTTCAGCACTGCTGTGTAGGGGTCAAGTTTATATCCATCCAATTAACTGCCATCGACTGGGTCCCTCCTTAATCATACCATGACCCCGCTGATTTTCAGCAGATTCGCAGTTAGTTTGTCTACAGCAGCAAACTCATCTGATTGAGTATGTATGTAGCTAATTAAATATGAAAATAAGATTGTGCACAGTCAAGTTTCCAGACTACTCCATAAACTCACTAATTCTGATTTATATTTACCATACAAAACTAAGGTTATCTAGCCAACTGGCTAATAGGTTGATGGGGAAAGGATCACAAATATGTACATCTAATTTTCTGGCAAGACAGTCATGGTGTAAAGTTTTTGCTGTTCAAAACTAATAATTTTTACTAGCATAAAAGGCACATATTGCTCTTACATTTTTCCTGTTGTTGCTGAAAAGAAAAAGGGACTGGTCTTTCTCAACTCATCCCTTCCGCGTAGAAACTCTGTACTTTTGAAGCCCATCACACTCTGCCCTAATATCAGGGACCAGAGGCTCCACGCAAAGCCCTTGCAGGGGCATGGGGCCCGTCTCAAAATGCAGGGGTCTTTAGCCACACAAAGGCAAGAGTGATTTTTAAAAATATGAACTGTTCCTTTGTGAAGTTGCTCACTGATACTCATGTTGACACTGCTGAAAATGATTTATAGAGAAAGATTCACATACGAGGAAACCAGAGTGTGTCTCTCCATGCTGCTGTGTGGAGTGAGGGGAAAGGGGAAGACAAGCACTAAGCACAGCAGAGCTGGGGCATAGCCCCAGTGCTGGACACATTGCAGTGGGCATTGCTACCATGTTGTTTTCCTTGTCATTTGGAAAATCTACTCTAGACCTTATGTGGATGCACTAGTTACAATCGCTAGTTTGAAGCCCAAGTCCCATTGAGAATTGTTTCCCTGTTACCTAATCAAATTAGCAAAGCCTACCCTTGTAACAAAGGTTCCTGGCCACTGTGAGGGGAGACAGAGGGAATGCACAGTACTGTCTGGAGTGCGCTGCTATCCCTCCTGCAGGCCTCCATCAGCTGACCCTCCCTATAGGCAGGGCTCCCTCTGTCCTGATAGGACCCTACTGGGCTCAGGTTTGGGCTAGCCATGGTGTCATAGGCACCATGAGAACAGAACCACAGAGCTGCCCATCCCGTATTCCCCCTCCACCTTGATACTCACCCTCGCTGGATTCTAGCCTGGGCCTCAGTGCTAAGTCTCCCCATCCCATTACCCCATGACATGCAGTTCCCTATGCCAATCTGTCCAAGGAGAATACTGCACCCCTTGGCAAGCTTGCAGCACCTTACTTTCCCTCTTCCCCTTCCTTTGCCCCTTCCTCAGCATTCAAGTCACCCAAGGCTAAAGTTTTCCAAAGCAAGAAACAATGGCTACCTTTAAATTTCTTATAGGTATAGGTCCTATAGGAGACTGTGGCTATCATAAAGCACAAAGAACTACAGCTGCTCTTCCAACCCCCAGAACAGTCAGAAGGCTTGGCTTCTCTTCTCTTTAGAAGTGCTCAAGTGTCTCTGATATCCTGCCATGTACTGTAGTGCATGGCGCCAACCACTGATAGTCTGTACTCTTTGCAATGCCTATAATGACCAGGCAGGTTCATGTGCTGCTGCTGTTGTTTTTCTAATGTGACTAAAGGTACAATAAGGTATAGGTGCAACAAGAAGCAAAGCGATTGTTCTGCATCATTAAGCTCACAGCAGCCCCAAAAAGAAATTGTAGGCAGCTTGCCAATGGCCCTAATGAAGAGCATCTCTTTGAATTATCTCTGGATGAGGGAAGGATAAAGTCTGAGCCCTGGAATATTTGATCCTCTTTGTGCTGCTGTTACCAGATCTTACTGAAGCTAGACACACTGGACCTTCTGGAACCATAATTTATGGAAACCTTAATTTCTCTGCTCTAATAAGGCTTTGCATAATAAGAGCAAGAATGCAATTACTAATTCCTGCAAGTGTTTTGTGAATTCCTTTATGCTATGGTTCAGGACTCTCATAGACTAAGAGGGAGGGGATTTTACTTAGTTGGCACAAGGGTAATGGGTCTGAAAAGTAGTTTGAGTTTCCTGAAAATAAATCTGCATGGCTTCCTAGATTGCTGACAAAGTGTATTCCAGATGGAAGTCATTTATCAGTAATTTACTACATGATGCTTCAGCCAGACTATCTCCACACAAATTCACCTAGTAAAACACAAACAAACAAATCCAGGCCCCCTTTGGGGGAGCAGTTTCTGAGGGTGGGGAGCACAAATAACACAGATACATATAGCAAGTCTACAAATTGGCCAAAGCTGTGGTAGCATTGCCTTTTGGGTAGTGCCACTGTAATTAATATACCTACAGCAGTGACTAAGTGCTACTTTGTAGAAATTAATGTTAAACCACAAAGCCAAAACACTGAGTTTCACAAGGTACCACTTAACTCATTATATTTAGCTCTTTCTCATGCAGTGTCCAAAGCCTAGCCCAGCACCTGGATCAGCTGGTGATATCTGCTGCTTTTCCCATGTTATTTCTGAGAGCCTGGCTCAGGAAATACCATCCTCCTGCCCCAATCACTTGGCAGACTGAGGATTCCAACACACCCCTTGGTCCTTTGGCTGGGGTATGGGTCACCAGTGGCAGCAGTATTTTTTCCCAAGACCTCCCACACACCTCACACTGCTTTGGAAAGGGCATTTGTCCAGCAGAGGCCTGAGCAAGATGCTGCGAGTCAAGCGTATTCCCAAGGCAAGCTTGGCTGTTTGCACACAGTGGTGCTGATGGCAGTAAAAGGTCTGCTTGACCTTTTCTGTGCCTCATTGCAGAAGTCAGACAGACATACAAGAGACAGACACACCTTCATCCACAGAGGGTCATTATATCATTAGGTTTTGTCCACAGAAGCAGCCAAGTCATTCGGAGCTGTGCCTCACTGTAGCTCTTCAATGGCAAAGCTCCCTCTGGTGGCTCTTGAGGACTTGACACCGCTTGACAGCTTGTATTTCTAAGCGTTGCTCTTTAAAAGATATTAATATGCCATTTATTGCTACAAATCAAAGAATGAATACCACTTGCTTTTTTATTTTGCTTTCCATAACAACTTTCTTCTAGTGTGATGATTTGAAAAAATGTTACAGGGTTACGATTTTCTGATTACTGCAGAAAAAGGTGTTAGGACAAGTGAAGAGGAAAATCCCTAACTGCCAAGTTTTATTACTAAGAGCAACGTCAAAACTAGTTCAGGATAGGACTTGAGTATCTAAAACCCTCCACACAGGCAGAAGATAAGTTACCTGGGCTATATCATAAACATCCCATTTCATCTCGAGTGAAATTGCATTTGTTAGCAAGATATAGAAAATAGGAAAAGTCATCGGCTGCAGATGACAGTACCTAATTAGACCAAGTCACTTGCTCTTGAAGTTCTTTACATTTTTTGGGGAGGGTGTTGGAATGGCCAGGGTGAAGCGTCAGTTGGAACCACACGTCCCGTTCGGTTACAAGAAGTTGCTGAAAGAACAAGTCAGCAGAGGCTGTGCTCTACTGAAAGGAACGCCCTGGAACTCTGAGTAAACAGAGACAAAACCTCGCAAGCATTAATCACCATCCCGTCCTTCCTAACTTGTTCAAAGGGTGTGTGACCACTCTTTGACCCTTCCAGTTCAACACTTGGGGGTGAACTCAGCAGTCAAGGAGCTTTGTGACTGACTGCCTGAAACACAGTTTATGACCATCAGCATCTATTTATATCCTCAAACACGGGCACTGAAGGGCTGCTGGAAGGGACATTTCCTAGGAGACTTAATGGAAAATCAACAGAGGAGTCAGCAAAGCCGGCTCATTCAGAACATAAAACACACACAGAAATCCCCACTTCCGTCCCTAGAAGTTCCAGGCTGCCAGGTGAGTGCTGACAAACCTAGGTCTACAGAATGAAATGCAATGCATTACCTGACAAACTTCATAGAGTAATTTGTACTGCTCCTCTTGCTTCTGCAGACTGCACAAACTGCATCCCATGTTTAGGTAAGAAACGTCAAAGGAAGGCTTCAGTGCCCACCAGCGCTCGCAGAGGCAGCTCCCTCAGCGAGCAGGCATGGAAGGTCTCTCCGAGAGCCTCAGGTGAGTCAGGCAGCCACAACACTTCACATTGGTGTTGCTCTCTGAGGCTGGAAAATAACTCTCTGCCCCCTGCACGCTTCCCTTCCTTCCCTCGCAGCATGCATGCACGCACGCACACACACACAGGCAGCAACACACACCCTACTCCCTCCTCCGAGTGACTCTGGCAGCTGGATTGTGGTCCAATGCACACGCTATATATACTGCTGCTCATGCATATTAATCAGCTCTCATTGACTATTCATAACAGACAATGATACAGAAGCTATAATTGCCAACTATGACAGTTGAAATTTCTCTAATTAACAAGCAAGTGCTCCAGTGGTAGGGAATAATAAAAGACACTAACAATTTTGCAAGCCATTTTCTGGCAGTTACAAATAAACATGACTGCATTTTTAGCACAGTCTCTTACGATAATCCCTAATGCATTTCAGCTAAGTAGGAATTCATTTTTAAATATATCATAAAATTTCTGATGATATAAAATGTATTTAATGCTGCAGATAATGATGGCATATAAACGGATTTTATGGAAAGGACATGTTTCGAATAACGTTCCTGTAATATTTAGTGCTGTAGAAAGTTGCAGGAAAAATACTCCACATATGAATAAAATATAAAAATTTAAATTCCAAGACAGATCTCTGAGCATGCAAAATAGCCAGGGGTTGTGAGGAGAGAGGCTGCCCTACAGGTGAGCAGGCAGATAATCATTACCAAAATGCATTTCCAATTCTAAAGGCGGAAAGTTATTTGTTGAAGGGAACTGAAAGGAGCAGAAGCAGCCCGTGTCATGTCATCTCCTCCACCATGCAGATGCAGCAGATAGTTCAAAGATCCTATCACTGAGCTAATTATCACCAGTTACTACAGATATGAATCGGGCATTCCACATCTGCTCAGACATCCACAGCTTTGCCACGAGTTTTATGGGAAAAAGGCAGGCAATTGTGAATGACACACAGAACGTGAACGAGAGCACGATGAATAGGTCTAGTCTGCTGTGTTTCTTCTTGCTTCACTCTTTGGTCTCTGTCCCACTGAGTAAGCCTGACAGGCAAAACAAAACAAAAATTTTTTTTTTTTTGCAGTACTAGAGTTGACCCCAAAGCCTTCACAATGAGCTATATCTCCAGAACTTTACATTTTTTTCTTATCTTTTGAAACGAAGACTCCCTCAGTTATTCAGACTGAGCATAACCTCCTACTCCTTTACAAGCATGCACCACCACACCCAGATAAAATTTTTTTTCATGAACAATTGCTCCACTGCCTGAAGGAAGTGCTTAGGTACCATTTCCTCAACCCCAATGGCCTGATGTTTAAAATTCCCATAACTGCTTCCAAGACCTTCCCCACCCCCTTCAATTAATAAAGATTTGCCTGTCTGAGGAAGACTCCCACATCCCCTGTCAAGAGGTGTCATGCAGCCTGAAGAATAATGCGCCTTTTTTTCCTGGGAGCCCAGACACACCTGTGATGTGAGTAAACCAGTCCCAATAAAATCTTGCTTGGGCTGAGGCTAGCAGACACATCTGGTCCCATTCCTCAGTCATAGAAAGTGAGGTGCAGCTGCTTGGTCAGCTGGTAGGCTGGCTGCGGGGGAGGGGAGAGGAGTGACACCTTCATTTCAGGCTCTCACCTGTGTTATCACTTTGGCTGGTGCATGGAGCTGGAGTGTATTGTCCGAAGGGAAGCCACAGGCAGGTCTGATGGCTGCCTGGCCTGTGGGCAACTTCTCTGTACCTCAGCTTCCTACCTTGGGAAATAATAGGCAGGACACCAACTGTCTCCCAGGGTTTTGCAGCAATGAAAACAAAAGCCACTCAAACCAAAGCCACAGGTCATGCTCATTCACTCCCCTGTTCCAGCACCATGTCAGGTCAGTTCTTCCCTAGAACTAGGTCTTACATCTTCCCCGTATGTGTGTCACCCTCAATGTGGCGACAGCATTGGCTCTCACCTGGTTCATGTCCAGTGCCTCCTAGAGGCTCTTTACTTCTTCTCTTGCCTACTGCCAGGGCCTGCCATCCCCCACAGCCATCATGCTGGCATCTACTAAGCAGATATAGGACTCCTATGTCACTTGCTTCAAACCCTTTGAAGAGTTCCTATCACATTTAGAGTCCAACTTCCTCCTAGGGCCTATATGGTAGCTGAAATCTGGCCCACCTCATCAGCTTCTCCATACTTACCCTCTCCCCTGCACCTGTGCTCAGCGCATTCCCACCAGGCCACCTCCTTCCTCAGGATCTTTGCACTTTCTGGTTCCTCTGACACACTGCTTTTCCTTCTCTGTCTGATGAAGTTCTCTCACCCCCATCTCAGGTCAAAGGAAGCTATTTGAGCAAAGCCAGTGCTGGCTCGGCTGTGTGAATCCACTCCCCAGTCCTCCCGGGTACTGCGTGCTGTCAACCTGTCCATCTCCTTTGCATCACCAGTCTGAGTCATGGAGGGTTCTGCTCCTCCATGCCTGTTTGTTCATTGACTGTTCCTTGTATAAGCAGTGCATTTTCCCAGGAGCAGGGACTGGGCCTGGCTTCCCCTGGGATCTGGCTCCATGCATGGGTGAAGGATGACCTGGCAGTCTCAGAGCACATGAATTACTGCACAACTGGCAGGGACCATTGTAAGAAGCTTAACTCAGGGCTAGGGCATCCCCATCAATGTTGGCTCCCCTTTTGTTTTACAGTAGTTATTTATTTTTTCATATCTCCAGGTGAATATTGAGATAAGTCTAAACTAAGTGGTTAGAGAACTTTCATTCTTGGTAAGAAAACTTTCAAATCTTAACAACATGCTGAGTTCTGTTACATGCTATTTCCCTGAACGTCAGAGCTGCCTAGCTTTTTGAACTTAGGAATCTTTCATTTATGATTGAGTTTTTGTGGTAAGGTACTGGGGATTGAACTCAGGACCCTACACTTGCCAGGCAGGTGCTTAAGGAATCTTGCATTTTTAAGAATTACTCAGAACCCCCAAAAGCTATTATATCTATTAATGTTTATCATACTGTAAATAATCAGAAATGTAAAATATTTATTAGCTTAAAACAAAAATAACTCATGTATTATGTAATATAAGTACAATAATATACTTTTAATGAAATTATATTTCCCCCAAGCAATTTTTTTGACAAGACTGGTGTTTTACATTTTCTGAGTACATTGATAGTTAGTGTACATGAAGATAGCTGGAATTGAACATTTACTTCTGCATTCGGAGAGTTCGGAGATCTCATCATATACCCTCTGCTGAACTCCACAGTACTACATTCTCCTCAGAGAAGGAGAAAAAGGCTTTTCTATGAAATGGTTTTCATCTTACAGATCCCCAGAAATAAGTGCCCACAGGCCCCTGTGCATGTCTGGGCCACACTCTGGTCCTCGTGTGGCTGTCGTGGAAGGAGACTCAGAGACGAGGTGTCTATTAGCTTCATGTGTAAGGGAGAGGAATGAGAAGGATCTCAAATTCCACACTGGTCACTTTCCACACTTGTGACTGACCCGCATTGGGAGTCAGCAGTGCAAAAACACTCACGTCTCCCTATTCTGAAAACAAGATTTTGCCTGGTAAAATGATTACCTGCAGCAAAAATACCCTAACCTTGGGCAAAGTGCCTCCTAGCCCATTTAGAATGTGGTTCCGTTTTCAAAACACTACCCATACAGGGTCTATAAAAAAACACAGACAGAGGGATTAGGAGCACAGGGAGTTCACCTGAACGATGGCACACACCTGGCAGTAATGCTGACCCAAAAGGCAGTGAGAGGGCACAGAAAGTCTGTTAGCAACAGGAAGTTATTTGTAATTGAACTGTTTTTGTGAGAACAGCTGTCCTAGGCAGAAGGAAGAATTAGCGGCTGCACAAAGGCATTTATTGTTTGATGAAGATACTTGAAGTCCTTTTCCAAATTAGTAATCACATCATCTGAACGTGCTCACAAGCTTGCCAGAGCACAAGGCACTCTTCTCGGCTGCTCTGTATCATTAGGCGCCTGCCTCTTCCTGCCTTCATGAAAATTAAAACTAAAGTGCAAAGATAGGTCACCAAAGAACACACAAGACAAACAGAAGAAAGGGCTGGAGGTGGCCAGGGAATATCTTTAATAATCATCCTTTGGACTTTCAAAAGCCATCAATCAGAGAAGCTGCTAGAAGTCTGCTGATGTCAACACAACTTACTTAATTGTTGAGTAAGCTATCTATTTCAAGCATATAATTTTCAGCACACTGTCTGATAGCTGAATTTTTCTTCAATATTTGGGAAAAACAGGTCTCATGAAACTACCAACTTCCAGTTGAGCTGTGTAGACTTCTGGGAGAGGCCACAAACAAAAGAAATGGGCCAAAGGGCCAAGGAGGCACACAAGTCCATCTGGAGGAGTGGTACCAGTAATGGCACCTTTAGCAGCACTAGTGAGTCAAGAGACAGATTCCTCCTCCTCCAGATCTCCTGGCCAGGCTAGCAGCACCAGAAACTCAGTCTCTGGGTTCTGCCTTTAGGTTCTTTGTGACCTTCTTCTGGATCACATTGGTACACAAGCCTTTGTAGTCCCCACCTTTACCCTCCCAAGACTGTGCTCAGTGTCAGCAGCAATTAAGTGGTAAGGTTCTTCATGCCTCCACGTCTTTGTGTGTTGTGCCCTATGCCTGGAAGGCTCAATGCTACAGCCCATCTGCAACAAGTCAAGGTTTCAGCTCCTCTGCCCAGCAACTGACACCACTCCTGGTGCACTGTGCGCTTCAGTGTGCCTCCTGTGGTGGGGATGGCACTGAGAGGTCACCTTGTGTCTACATCACCCTCCTCCTCTCTGGAGAGGCTCCACCAGAGACAGAGCCAGGCCTCATTCAGCTATGATGTCTGTCAACCCTTGCTGGTAAGGATGCTTAAGAACTCGCTGATACATAAACCTAGCCATGGATATTTGCTGAGGACTCACTTTGTACCTGTTGCTTTTCTAGATTCTGCGATCAGTGACAAAATCAGTAATAATGTGTGTCCAACCTGCACAAACAAGTTTGTTCTCATAGGGTTAAGGTCATAATCCTGGCGAAAGCACCTTTTTTCCTGCCATCAGTAGGACAATTATTCCATTAAATCCTATATATTTCCCATTTCTAGAGATTCTTTTTTAAAAATAATTTTATTACTTTCAATAAGAAATAACAAGGAGACAGTTTCAAAACATGTTAGGAGGACAGCCACAATAATTTATACAACGCATATTGCTGTCTTCATAGTAGTTGTTCAGAGTACAAGATGCAGACATGATAACTTTTCTAAGCACTATTGGTACTCACTGAGGTCAGAGAAAGTAGTTGTATGCATAGTCTAATATTCCATAATAGTAGTGGATGATCAGCAGAATGGGCATTATTGGAAGCCGTTAGCTTGAGCCTTTTACAGCTCAGCATACTTATCTGGCTTTACTTTTTACACCTCATGGTCAAGCTTTTCTGCCGGGTGGTTAAGGCCAAGTTAAAGTAAGATCTATATAACAAAACATGTAACTTTTGTATCTGGTAAGGTCAGTTAAATCCCCTCAATATTTACCTGAAATCATGTACAGCATTTTGTAGAGCTTTTGTCAGTGTCAGTCATCTGTTGGAGAGGCTGTGGGTAAAAAGGAACTTCTCCACTGCTGGTGGGAATGCAGAATGGTGCAACCATTATGGAAATCATTGTGGAGACTCCTTAAAAAACTAGGACTGAAAATCCCATTCAATCCAGCTATCGCCCTACTGGGAATTTTTCCAGAAGAACTGAAGACATCATATCATAGTGATGTTTGTGCTCCTATGTTTATGGCAGCAGAATTTGTGATAGCCAAATCTTGGAAACAACCAAAATGCCCATCACCTGAAGAATGGCTGAAAAGATGTAGTGCTTTTATACAATGGAATATTACTCAGCTATAAAGAATGATAAATTTGAAGACTTCATATATAAGTAGATGTATCTTCAACACATACTCATAAGTGAAGGAAACCAGACCTACATATGTAAACGTTATGTAGGCTTCCTAGTGTAAGAACTCAAAAGAAGAAATAAAAATGGAAGGCATAACACAGCTGAATGGAAACCAAGAACTTAAGGATTACACAATGAAGAGACAGCAAGCAGAAAAGTTAGGAAACAGGGCAGGGGCAAAACCACGCACTTATATACACAGGATGAATTAGACAATGGTCCTAAGAATCTCCAACAGGTTTTTGACACTGAGAATAGCAATGTGTAATACTAAATCCATGCTTGGAATGCCTGTCATTCTAGTCTTTTAGATGTGTGAGGCTTCT